>JAOEHY010037132.1:0-24957 GCA_025447955.1 Psilopsiagon aurifrons
GTCCCTGCCCATGGCAGGGTTGGAACTGGATGAGCTTTAAGGTCCCTTCCAACACAAACCAGTCTGGGATTCTATGATTCTATGAAATGTCTTTATCTTTCTTGAATCGGGTACATGACTTGAAGTGGTCAAGTAGCTTTCTCTGTGCTGTCATAGCAAACCAGGAAGCATGAAGAAACCTTTGCCTGTGTTCTTTCCTTAAGCTTAGCTACCATTGAAGAACAGTTCTACATCCCTTATGATAGCAAATACTGCCTTTTGAAATGGAAGCAGGTGGCTTCCATCAGGGAAGGCAGGGATGGTTAGTATGTTGAAAGGAACTTGGAGGCAACAGCTTTGAATAATGTGTTTTGTAAGATGAAAGCGGGTCAAAAGTGTAGCATTGAATTTGGGAACAATGAAGGACTTGAATGTGTTTTTTTTTCTTCCCATGTATTTCACAATAAAAGTAGAGGTTCAGGTTATACAGGTAGAAAACATGCATGATCAGATTGCCTTAACACATTAACATTAACCAAGTATTTGTAGGTTTATCTTTTTTGTCAGTTCCTTCTGTCTGTCTCTCTTTTCTTTGTCTTATTTGTCTTAGGATGGTAGAAGATGTGATGTCTGTATGTTCTCTGTTGTAAGTAATTCTAAGCTAACAATTCAAGTTTCCTCTTTGATTTATGGGCTTTTTAATTTTACTTATTTAATTTGCAGCATGATCAGTTGCTATTCAGCATGAAGCTTTTATGTTAACTCTTCTTTTCACTGGCACATGTGAAAGCTGTTTTCAGTCAGATGCCTGGCTGTGAATGATTTTGAGGAAGCTACTGCCTCTTTATCTGTTTGCCTATCAAAGAAGGTCCTCTTTTAAGAACTATATAGATTTTGTATCCTTAGCCAAAATACGATTGTTGTATTTCTACCATTGTATAACAATACTGTGCAATTGGTCTTTTGTAAATATGGTATAAAGTGTTTCTCCTTCTTAAAGGAATAATAAGGAATAATTCTAGCATTAAAACTGGATAATGAGTAGCATCAAGCACACCAATGTTCAGCTGTCAAATTTATTTTCCCCTTTAGATGTGGTATTGATTAACTCTCTACTGATTGAAACCCACCATTATCATCTCTAGTGTTGATCTTGCTGTCATTGATCAGGCATGAGCTGATGGGCAGAAATTTTTGCCACTGCATCTCAGTTCAAACATAAAGTCTTTATCAGTGAGTTTGCTGTGGTGTTTTTCTCCCTTTTCCTAGTTAGTAACATAAATGCATTTAAATAACTTTGACAAATTGCGTCGAAAGAAGAACTAGATAATTGGTTTATTTCCTGGTTAGAAAATATTTTAAGCCAATCGTGAATGAGCATAAAGGCAACATTCCCAATTACACATCAGGACATAATGTGCGTTCTTTGTTCCTTTTGCCCAACTGAAACCTGTGGGATTTTGAAGGGCTCCAGTGTCCGTGCTCCCAGTCTGCACGTTGAGCTGTCAAGGGAACTGGAAGCAAAATTGCCATATTTGTTGTTGTATTTGTTTTAAAAAGGATCTGTTGTACACATTTATAATGATAGAGCTTTGTTCTGGTCAGAACAGCATCTCCCTCAGCTGGTTTCATGTAGTTCATCCAGAACATACCATTTTTTCCCTCAGTGGTTCATGGGTACATTGGTGCTTATTGCTCAACTTCATCACAGTTATATTTCTTAGGTTAAGATGTGTTTTAGACCTAATTTTCAGATGGGAAACTGAAGCAGACAGAAGCAAAATAATTTGCTTAAGGGCGCTGGGGATGTCTGTGCCGGAGGAGGGATTTGAATTGCAGTCGAGCAGCAACTCTGTTCTGTAAATGTGTCAGTGCTCAGCATGAAAAATATGGCAATCCTGCTTCTCTCAGCTTTTGGGGAATGGAGGCCTGTTCCAAATGCATGACAAGCATATGTACCTATGGCATGTTTCTCTGTGCTGCTGCTGCCTATGGATGGGATTTTAATTCGGACGGGCTTATAGAGGTTGCGTTGTCTGTGGCTGTCGTGCTGAGTGTGAAATGACCTGATTCTCGCTGGTGTTTCCATATTAACGGTTTTAACTTTATTTTCAGTGATACATTTAGGGTGAAAAAATCACCAAAAAGATCCCCACTCTCTGATCCTCCTTCTCAGGTAAAGCACTGCCTTATTCTGATGCGTGTAATGTGTGTTCTTTTAGGGGAAATAAAAGGAAACTTGATTTATTTCATTGTAGAATTTTACATTTAATAATGGAAGAGGCTCTTGTAAAGAATATGAGCATTTTAGTGTCCAAGTATAGCACATTGGGCTATAATCATAAGGTATTAATATTTTAGTCTCTAGAAGCGTGTGCACAATGTATATTAGGTCTAATATTTGCTCTGGGAATTCCAGGTGGAGTATTAGTAAATACACTTCAGAAGGCCCTGTGTTACAATAGAGTGATGATATGACTAAATATCTTCAGTTGTCTGAAAAACAGACATAGCTGTCTACCCTGGAGTTTTTAGATTAGAAAGTAAGAAACTAAATGCATCAAATTGGTGGGCTGGATGGGAAATAGAAATAAACCAAGTGGGCTGATCCACCAGGAACATGTGCTTGGATGGTTTTATTCCTTGTTGTAAACTACCTGCAGGTGGTTTTCTTGGAAGAGGAGTTAACAAAAGCTGTTCTGCCTTACAAAGGCCTCACTGCTTTGATGTGCCCCAGCTCCTTCCACGCTTCTGTTCATCCTCCTGCTATCCTTCCTACCCTTTTCTTTGTGCTGCTTGACAGCACAGAAGTGAAGAAAGGGTTTGTGACCTCACAGGCATGTGAAGGTTTGCCTCTGTGAAGGAAGCCTAAAAAGTCAGTTTTGATAGTCAAAGACTTCAGTCATGGGTGATGTGTGCCACTTATGTCAAGTGCCTAACAGCTTTAAACAGCTCTGTTTTCTCTTTCTTCCCTGTTCTCAAGGAAGCTTTGCAATGCAAGTGTTTCTTATCAAAGAGTTTAGTTATGCTTGGAAAACTTGCTGCTAGTGGAGTTCCAAATGGAGTGCTTGAATATTTTTTGTTAAGTATTGGATATGTAGAGCTGCAGCAAAGAGTATGGAATTAAAAAGATGATTGTGGTCAGGCAAAGGAATTCAGGGAGTTCAGCATGTTAATGAAGGATAATAGAATTACTTGGCACTTGTTTTCTTCAGGATCCCACTCCACTGCCTACTCCAGAAACACCTCCTGTCATATCCACAGTGGTTCATGCAACAGATGAGGAGAAGCTGGCATCTTCAGTGACCAGCCAGAAATGGACCTGCATGACCGTGGACCTGAACACGGATAAGCAGGATTATCCACAACCCTCTGATCTGTCTACATTTGTGAATGAGACCAAGTTCAGCTCTCCTACGGAGGGTAAGCTTTATAAAGGACTGCCTGCATCCAGCTGAGAAGGTTTGGGTTGTTCGAGGATGATGGCATGTACTTTGCTAAATAGAAACTATATTATTTGGGAACCCTAAAAATGATGCCCTTTGGACCAATCCAGGGAACTTGTCAGTTATAGGGGAGCAGAGTGTAAGACCCCAGTAGTCTGATCTTGAATTTTCAAGGAAGAGCAGAGAGGAGGAAGATCAAAGGAAAATGAAAGGAGTCCTCAGAGAAAAGGAAGTGAAAGCCTTGTATGGTTAATTGTAGACATGCTCTGCTCTTCTGTGCATGCTGCTTGTTCTCTGTGCCATCACAGGAGGCTGTGGTCTGATATTGCTCTCAGTTAGTGCTCTTAGATCCAGAGTCACTGAACTACAGGTTTTGCTTGAGCTTGTTCCTCTAACCTGAACAGGAGATAGTCCTAGAAGACAACCTCTGCTTAAAACTCTGCTCAAAGCTTATGTATTGCATTAAGGCCTTTCACGTGCCATCTCTCCTCCAGGTTCCTAGGGTCCACTATCTTTATGCACAAAAATGTCCAGGAGATCCCTTGCCTTACGATAGTTATCATTCACATGCCAGCTAAGATTGCCTTCTATATCAGCTTATTAAGAGTTCTCCTGTTGTACTTTCCTATGAGTGGTGGTGAGCTAAAGCTGGAGGTTGCTGTTACAAGAACTGTCATTGCAGGTCTGTGAAATGTGGAAAGAGAAAATAGAGGGAATTTGTGTGTGGCCTTCCTTAGGGTTCCCGGGGGGAATACAGCTTTGCAACATCTGCTCTGCTCCAAGGGCAGCTTTTCAGCTTTGTGGGTGGGAAGAATGTATGACTTCAACTTGGCTGAGATATCCTTCATGATCACAGTTTATTCCCCGCCCAATGTTTCAGCCCATGTCCCAGTCTGCCGTTGAAGCTACTTGATGCCATTTTAGATCGGGTCTGAGGAGTTTTTGCCTAATGAGGAAGTGCTAAACTCTTAGGTCAAATGTGTTTGATGTTTAAAGGCAGGAATAATCACAGTGGTTTTAATGGGACTGCACATGTTCACATGCACGTGCTTATGTGCTTGCAGGGCCTGGGCTTCGTGGGAATGTGTTACTTATCTGTGTACGGAGAAGTATTTCAGTCTGGATAAATCCACTTGGCTTTATTGTCAAATTATAAATGTTAGACAATAGATTCATTTGATTTGTATTAAAAAAAAATGAAATACTTTTCAGAAAAGCTCCCCCCAAAATCTAGGAAAAAGGAAATGCTATGGAAGGAAATGGAACAAAAGACTAGTGAGGGATAATCTAAGGGAATCATTTTAGCTATCAAACAGGGTAGAAGAAAGTGAGCAAAGCTCCTAATTAAATGCTAATTGTCTTGTCTCCTGCGTGCTGCATGGTGCAGGCAAGTTTCACATTACTGCCTAATTATAATCAACAATGCTTCCGCTTTTCACATCTCTTACAAATAATAATTCCCCCCCACCCTTGACAGTCTTGCTCCTGAGGCATTGAGAGATCCTTGAGTAATTCCAGGGCTGTTCCTCCATGTGGGTATTTTTACCCTTCCCAGACACCAGTATGAGTGTTATCCTGTAACCTAACACGGCTTTTACACGGATACAGAGCAACTACTGAGTCAGCCTCTCCATCCAGCTCTCATCTGTTGCGTGCACTGCTTGTAACTGCTGCCGGTTTTGTGTGGCATGGACCAGAAATAAGCAGTAATTATTAGCAGAAAATGCTGATGTAATCTTGCAGCTATTTGTAGGAGGAGTTGGAGGACATCACTTAGTAAGTCTGTTGTATGTATTTCTTAAAGGTAGTTATCTTATTCATGGGATATCCTGGGCATTTGTAATTATGACTGTATAGAGATAACCAGAAATCCTAAGATTTTGGAGGGGAGATGATGTCTTAAGAGGAGAAATCTAGGAGAGGAGGTATAGTCTAATTATGCTGGCAACTCTTGAGAGCAGTGAGATGAAACAAACCGTGTTTAGTGAGCCGTGTTATTCCCTTTGTTTCTAGCTGAAGTATTTCCATCTGTGTCCTGCTGGGGATTTTTAAATCAGCAAAGTTGAATATGTGTTGTCCCAAAAAGCAGCTTGGGTTGCAACTGCAAAGCTGCTAGCAGCCCTGCAGGCCGTTGGAATGTCTGTGCCAGCCGAGGACAGTGCGGGTACATCTCCTGCCCGCGAGCATACCTGTACCCTCACTTGCTACTTGATCTCTGGGGATGTAAAGCTGCCCCACATAGATTCATGATGCACCTCATTGGGTTTATGTGTAGATAAATGGAATAGAAAAAGGCAGTTACTAAAGCCTGGATGCTCTTACCTGGTATTTCATGCTTTCTCCTGCAATTCTGCTTTTAGTAGGTGGCTTAAATCTCATGGTTTCAGGTTTGGTTTGGCTTTTGCTAGGAAGGAGTTCATGTCTGACACCAGAAGCTTGTCCATCTTGCTTTGCTTTCTGTTACCATTAAAAACATGTGGCGCTAGGAATTTAAATGTGAGGAGCCTGCTGTTATAGTATACTCTTCACTTGGATGTTTCACCTCCCATGTGTCAGGTACTAAGAGTTTGTGGCTGTTCCTCTTCAGTGGTTGCTTGACAAAACATAGACTTGTGGAATTTATTGTAAAAAATATTGAGCACTGTAACCTCACATTGCACCCTTTTAAACTTTCTCCTTTTCTTAACAAAACAGGTGAGAGATTGTCTTTAGGGTTCGTTTGTCTTTAGAAAGAAACATTTTAATGGTGCCTTTCTGACACAAGCCCTACTTTTGAAAAGCTGCCCAAATCTAGCAGAATTTGAGCACTTTTGTCATAAAGTGTTAGTGCGCCGTTCATTAGAACTTCTCTTCAATGGAAATGAACTTATACAGTGGTTTATTAACTTAACTCATGGAAGCATTAAATAGAGCAGTAGAACAAGTCAATTTGGTCTTTAATTTTTAAATTAAATTGTGTCTGACCAAAGTCTTTGCTTTTATTTGGGAGCAGGAAGGTCTCTTTCCCCTTTCTCTGTGTTTTATCCATCCTTCTCTATGTCAGCTACTGGGTGACCATGGATTGGAAAGAAACACTGGTTATTTCCTCCATTGTACTTAGGAGATTAGATGTAGAGAAGCAATAAAGATTTGCATTTTTATTAGGGTTTAGATTTGGGGTTCTTTGTAAATCTTGCTGCCTTAGGCTTTTCCTTGGAATCTAAAGTGTGGAAACAGGCCAGAAAGCTGTGCTGTTGTCTCACCCCTTCAATGAGCGTGCAGGCATTTTGCGTATCTTTGTATCTTAAGCGATACAACAGTAGTTCTCCTTAATTAAGAAATGGGTGATAAACATTAAGGAATAGAAATGATTTAATTTCTCAACAGCTTTTAGAACCTTTCTGTGTACATCAAAGGGAACTGGTATCAGCATCAGCAGTTACTGAAAACAGTGGTTTCTGTGATGAGATAGCGTCATAGAAGAAAGTTATCTGTGCTCTGAAAGCACTCTGCAGCTTCCTTAATATTCTGGCCCCTGGGGCAGGATCTTCAACCAATTGATAAAGCTGAAATTTTCCAGGCAAATGAATTTGCCTAAAACATGTCCTCGGCTCATTGTTGAACATCAGTGCCCCTCCTGCTTTCTCTCTGTGTATTCTATTTTTAATACCTCATGGCAGAGTATGGAGCAGGATGGGAGTGGTCCTTGTGAATGAGAGGAGATCTCATTTACTTCTGCAAAAGTAATTTCATGTATTTAATGGCTCTTTTTTGTTTTGGTTGCAGACTTGGAATATGGCAACTCATATGAAATAGAATATATGGAGAAAATAGGCTCCTCTGTGCCTGTAAGTTCTCGCTTCCATTTCCAATCATTTGCATTCCCATGTCATAATATACTATCCTGATAGTGCCATCAGCCTCACTACCTCTTAAATTAATTATAATGTGCCTGCAGCAGATTTGCCAAAGCAGTTCCTTTGAATTGGCATAACTGGGATAAATTGCCTGTGCTTTGATGCCCTGTATCCCATAGACCTTATTCCATTTTATTGGTTTATTTTTAAGTCGGCATCGTAGTAGTTCTTCCTGGAGATGAAAAGCAGATCAGTGTTTCCAGCAGTGTAGAGTGCAGAGTCGACTACTGCAGCTATTGAACTGTTTTAAGAAAATGAGAGTAAAACTTGAAAAAAGATGGAGAAAATACAGAATGAGTGTGGACTATGGAGTGCAGTACTATATGTTATCAGTTGTTTTGCCTTACTTCTATTTAAATCATGGGTTTGATAGCTTGACTAGGTCCAACAGGGCTGTATCCACAGGGGAAGTTAGAAAGTCAAGCGTGTATGTCAGGTGCTTAAACTGATGAGAAGTTTCAATGAATATTTAAGTAACACTTCAGTCGGGGGATGCCTCCTGCCTGACAGGACCAGAAGTCTGATTAACCCCAACGTGGGAGAAGAAAAGCTATTACGAAAAGTGAAGTGTTCAGGTTTTGCTCTTTAATGGTTTCTTCCTTAAAGGGATCATCTCAGTATCAGTTAGCATAAACTGTATTACACTCCTATATTATTAGTTGTCTGTCAAGTCATTTGGTCACCTAAGGCTTCACTGACCTGAATTAGCTTTAATGGAGATCGGTTGAATTGCATAATGACTCTTTCTTTCCTTGTTGCCAGCAGGATGATAGCACCCTGAAGAAACAGTCTTTATACCTAATGTTTGATGCACAGCAGGAGAGCCCAGTCAAATCACCTCCCATCAGACTGTCTGATTCCACAACACCATGCTCAGGGTATGTCTCTGCAAGCAAATTCAGCACTGGCAAAGGATAGAATGGAAATGGGCTAACTTCATAGCACATACACAGGCAATCCTTCTTCTCTCTGCCTGTGTGTTGCTGATTTGTTTGTTTAAAAATAGATTCCCATCTGTGTTCATATGTGACAGAGAATAAAGGGCAAAGATACTGAAGTTTTATAATGGGAAGGAATAAGGACATGTATTTCTGTTTAAAATTCATAGAATCATAGAATAGTTGGGGTTGGAAAGGACCTTAAGCTCATCCAGTTCCAACCCCCTGCCATGGGTAGGGACACCTGCCACTAAACCATGCCACCCAAGGCTCTGTCCAACCTGGCCTTGAACACCCTCAGGAATGGAGCATTCACAACTTCCCTGGGCAACCCATTCCAGTGCCTCACCACCCTCACAGGAAAGAATTTCTTCCTCATATTCAATCTAGACTTCCCCTGTTTCAGTTTGAACCCGTTACTCCTTGTCCTATCACTACAGTCCCTAATGAAGAGTCCCTCCCCAGCATCCCTATAGACCCCCTTCAGACACTGGAAGGCTGCTCTGAGGTCACCACGCAGCCTTCTCTTCTCCATTCTGAACTTATTAAATAGACTCACAGGGCGAGTGTTCCACTAGACAATAGCTTCCCACTCACAGCTTTAGTCCAGATACTGAGGTCATTTCCATATCAATCAAGAACTCTCTTAATGGCAACTTTTCCCTTGGCCTTTCCTAGATACATTTTCTGAACAAGGAGCCTGGTTCATAAGAACAGGATGTGGGGGTTGTATTTACTTCCAAAAATGTTGCTTGTTAAGGACATCTGTTCTTGCTTGTACAAGTTGTTTGCTGGGAGAGGGGTAGGTCACAGTGAGGAAAGGGTGAAAAGGCAAGTGAGAAACATTTAAGGAATGTATGTAACCTTTCTGATGGAACTGGTTTTATTTAGATGACTCTGGTGCAATGCTTTGAAAGGGTGTTGCAGAGTGTTATGAGATATGATATGAAGTTGAGTTGAAGCAGTGTCAGTATATATATAGATACACACATGTAAGTCATGAAGAGGACTCGCGTGGTTGTTACCAGAGGCGGAATTGTTAGAGCCTTGTGCTCCACCCTGAAAACACGTACACAATCTTTTTCCAGGTCAAGTTTTGAAGACCCTGAAGCTCAGCAATCCTCTGGAATGAAAATACAACATCCAGCTTCCCGAGTCCTAGCTGCCAGCCAAGAGGCACACTTACAGTCACCTGACAAGTCAAAGCAGAAAGACCTAGAGCCTATGACCCTAGGGACTACTCCAGACGCTATTGAAATAGTAAGTAATTTATGATAAGGGCTTGGGAATCATTTTCCTACAGAAATTTCTCATGTCATTTGAGGTAGAAAAGGTGGATCTTGAAAGCAGACTGAAACTCAACATGGTACTTAAAGATTTTGGTAGCACAATGTAGTAGGACTCGAATCCAGCTGATGGAACTGGAGGAATTCAGAAGAGCTTTCCAAATTCGTACTGTAGATCAACATGTTCTTGTAATAACTGATTCCAAGTTGATACTTTGAAGTGTTGGGCTTTTCTCAAGCAGGCCTTTCTACACTGTGCTTTAACCCAATATTTGAAGAAATTTTGTATCTAGAATAAGGGGATTGATTGATATAAACATAGAGACATGATTGTTGCATGTACTGTGAAGTTGCAAGGTTTTGTTGGTAAAGGGCAGGTACTCTTTCACATTTTCCTATAAACTGTTAACTCTGTTGTTGTCCTCCGATAATGTAAAATTCACTTTTTTGATCATTAGAACTCATTCCAGTTTCCAATTAAATCACTTCTTTTCAGTGGTTGTGTTCGCTTTTTTCTCTGGGTTGGACTGGAATTAGTGGTGAGCTCTTCCTTGCTTCCAGCCTGTGCTGTGTACAGACCTCAGAGCATTGGTTCTCAAATCCACGAAGGCTCCCTCCAGGATTCCACTTTTCCAGGCAAACTTGTTTTACAAATGCCTACAGCACTAGGCATGCTAAGCAACGTGACAATGTATTTACTGGGGAGTTAAAACAAGATGAAGCTGACTTAAATACTGTGCTTAATTTATATTAATGATGCGGTTGATACCATCCCACAAAACAATTTTTATGAGCTTTGAATCCTTTCCTCACTGCAGGGAGTTTTGGGTACTGAAATCCCAGTGCTCTTGTTTGTGTCATTCTAATTCCAGTCTCTTATTGTGTATTTATCCTGATCATGTTATGATTGTGGACATAACTTAGTTTGTCCCCAGTAAGCAGCAGCAGACTTAGTGAAGACTGCAAAACCAGTCTTGCAGAGGATTCCCTCAGTCTTGGTGGTCTTCAAAGCTTTTGGACTGCTTTATTGATGCCTGAACTGAGCATGAGCTGTTTTATGAACAAAACCTATGGTAACTTGGAAGTATCAAGAGTGGGCTGTGGGCTGTTGTTTGAGAGCCATTGCTTTAAAGGTTCTAATATTCCTTATTTCATGTTAGTCTTGGGAATTTTACTCAGTTTTTGAATTAGGAAGAATTGTTCTTGATGTTTGTTACCTATGAAATGTGTATCCAAAAGTAATCTACAGTGGGGCATGAAATTGTTAGGAATCAAAGATTTGCAAACACCTATGTTACTTGTGGCCTGAACTAGTTGGGCAAAATCTTTGTTGCTTATTCTGTATCCTCCTTACCCTTCAGACATCTCCTGAAGACTCCTTTGTCTCTGCTGATGCTCTTCTCAATAGGATATCTAAGAAAACCTCAATATGTGAGCAGCCTGAATATCTAGATCCTGATTTAGCAGAAAAGAACCCCCCAGTATTTGCTCAGAAACTTCAGGTTTGTAGCAGAAATATAAGTGTCACTTGTCTTTAAGTTTCTCTATACACAGGTATAGAAAGGGGTGGGGGAGGTTTGGAGGGGAGGTGGGATAGAAGCAAAACAGTGGTTTGATTCTTTCCAAGTAACTTTGGCCTTTCAGCAATGTAAGGGGCAGAGATATTTAATTTCATTCATATAATACATAATCCTAAATTTTATCCACACTTTCAGCTATACCACTGATGTATCTATTTTGCAGAAGTCTTTATAAAGCACATCTTTTAAGCCTGAAAAAGGACCTGCTGTGTGGAGAGTTGTCTTGCAACCTGGCCTTAGTAGGTCCGTATGCAGAGATTCATTTTCAGAGATTTAGGCCCTAATTCTGCTGAAGTGCAAATTAGGCTTTATTTCTGTAGTAATCTAATGCAGAATTAGGCATGGCTTCTTTTTAGGAGAAGCAAATGGATCTGCAGACGTGTATGTCAGGGTGTATTTTCTAGCGTATATATAGTGAAATTTTAAGGCAGCAAAGGTTGAATTGAGAGCAGCAGCTGCTATAAATCCACATAAAATGAAAGGTGAGGAGCCTATGAAAAACAGCTCTAGCTTTGGAAAACATTTATTTTACCCAAAAGTTTGTTCATACTTACCCTAATAAGAACTGTCTATTCAGACTCAAAATTAACCAGCAACTGGAGCTTTGTGTCAGTGTTCCAGTCATGAAAGAAATATGGGATATGTTTGTCACCCAGGAATTGTCAGAATTATGCATTAAAATATAGCATTCCATTTTCAGATGTGTTAAAACATTTTTGCTATGTTCCTAATACTTTTTCTTCTATGGATTGCTCACAACGAAACATTTGACAGGAGGAGTTAGAGTTTGCTGCAATGAGGATAGAAGCATTGAAACTAGCCAGGCAGATTGCCCTGTCTTCTTTCTGCTCCAAGGTATCTGGTTTGTGCCTGCCATGTGTGTGTGAGTGTGCACAGACTAAGAAACCGAGTGCTGCTTTGTCTTTAACAAGGTAACTCAGGCTCTCAGAGTGCAGTGCCAAGCTGTGCGCACCCAGTGTGACACCAAAGAGCATGCTGAAAGCAGTGCTGCACACAGAAATGCTGTCACCTGCTCCACTCACACAGTACTGCTACCTCCAGATTAACAGAAAGCAAATCTGAAGGCAAGAAGCAGGCCCATACCTTTCGCAGGAGACAGATTCTGCAATCCAGGTGGCTGTTTGTCATTTGTCTACAGCAAGATCTGTCCCAAGAGGTTTGATGGTAAAGCAATACCAAACCTGCTTCTCATAAAGCTGATATAGATTTTGCCCTAGGGACATTTTGCCTTTTGTTGGTATTTTCAGCTTGAAATCAGACCCTTTGACCCCTCAAGAGTCTAGAAGTGAGAAACTCAATCATCTCTGCCTTCAGGCATCTGAAGAAAGGGACTGCAGTAGGTTTTAAAGGGCTGTAGAGCTCCCACGTTAAAAAAGGCCTCCCACTGCAATGTGTCTGTGTTCATGAATCACAGAATGGTTTGTCTTGGAAGGAACCTTAAAGCTCATCCAATTCCAGCCCCTGCCATGTGGGGGACACCTTCCACTAGAGCAGGTTGCTCCAAGCCCCATCCAACCTGGCCTTGAACACTCCCAGGGATGGGGCATCCAATTCCTTGCAGATTTGGGGATGTTTTAAGGTATGTGGCTAGAATCTTTTATTTAATCAAGAAAAAAGTGCCTCTTTCTCCATTAGAAATCAAACTTCATTAAATAGGAAGAGAAAAAACAAAGGAGTAAAAATTAAGTACCATTTCCCTGTGTGAGGACTAGCCTCTGTGTGGCTGTGTCCCTTTGCTCTATCCCCCTGAATGGTGAGTGTCAGAAAAGGGTGAGGGAGGATCCTCTCTGTCCCCCTATTTTCTCTTTACCTCTTTGTCCCCCCTGAACTGTGCTACAGCAGCACCTCCAGCACCAGGAAGCACTCGTGATGGAATACACAATAATACCTAGAGGCTCTTTAAAGGTTATACACTATCCTTTATTTTAGACATCTGCATTTTAGCTACTGGCCAGCAGTTTAGAAACTCACAAACTGTCCAATTTTAGACTGAAAAGAGTAGGTCTGGATGTTTGTGAATTCTTGTGTTTACCCAGGGAAGATTCTGAGCTGCAAAACTGTTGTCATATGTATTTGACTTTGTGCAGTGATATTTTAAAGATGCTTTTTAACGTCGTTAAAGCATTTTCTTTTATCTAGAACACGCTTATGAACTGCATATAACTTAGAAACAGGGAATGGATTGTGTGTTTTAGAAAATGCCATTGAAGTGTAAAACAAAGACAGCAAAAATGATAAGCAGAGATGAGGAGAGAAGAACGAGCAAAACTTCATCCTCTGACAGAGAATCAGCAGCATTTGAATGTTCATGAAGCCCCATGTTGGTCCAGTCATAGGAATGCTTTTAGCTGAGTACTGTGGGTGTCATGCTGGGCTGAGAAGGACTCCTGTCCTTGTATAACTTTACTATTTGAGTGGGAGGTTGCTAATGTTAAATTAGCCTATGATGACAATCCTTGTGACCTACAGTGACTGATGGCCTGGATTAAGGTTAACAGACCTCACCAGATGATTGCAGTGACTTAAATTCGGATGTGAACTGGCAGAATTCCTTTTGGTTGGCTGCCCTCAGTTCTTCTCTTAATGTTGTATAATTACATTTAACATTTGCTAAACCATTGCAGGATGGGTAACAAGAATAGGATGCTAAATAAAGACACAAGCACTTGTTTATGGTAAGTTAGGTCAAAGCAAAATGCAGGCATTTTCTGTTAGGACTAGGGCTGAGAATAAGGATGTGCAGTTTGTTGTTCTGAGGCAGAGGGAAGTTATTTGGCCACTCGGCAGATTTCTGCCTTCTAGCGTTGAGACTAGTTGACACTTCTATATTAATCACTCCCCATTAGGACATCCCATGGCCAGTTTTTTATCAGTGCAACTTGAATCATAGGATCACCGAATCCCAGACTGGTTTGTGCTGGAAGGGACCTTAGAGCTCATCCAGCTCCAGCCCCTGCCATGGGCAGGGACACCTTCCACTGGAGCAGTTGCTCCAAGCCCCTGTGTCCAACCTGGCCTTGAGCACTGCCAGGGATGGGAAAGAAAACAGAAACAGGACAGAAAGCTGATAGTGTTTGTGTCCACCACCCTGCAAGTGCTGAGGTGACGCAGAGTTGGGTGATGAAATAAGACCCAAGGGAACGAGAGAAACTGAGGGGAAAGGGATTAACGCAAATGTAATTAGTGCATCAGAGCTCTGGGGGCTCTCATGGTAGTGAAGGAGGGATATTTCCTTCAAACAGGGATATCATTTTCCATAGGAAAACTTTGCAGGCAGAGAATTTTATGCTTGTACTTTACTTGCTTCTCAGCATATTTGCAAGCATGAATAGGTCTTGTGTTGCCTCCCTTGACCTGTCTGCACACACATCAATTAGTTAAAAGAGTCGATCACTTGATATGCACCCAGCACTATTTGAGGTCTTGTGAAGGACAAGCCAATATTCATCAGGGCTAAATACATATTCCTCTGAACAGTATGATAAAAATGAGTTTCATTTTCAGTCCAGTGCCTTTCCCTACTTTCTTTCCATTTGACCTTCTGGAATCTGGGTAACTGCAGCTGATTCTACAATGTGCATTTATGCCCTTTCTGGCCAGATATCTGGTTTCTGTGAAAGATGCTGGGAAGAGAAGCAGCATCGTGTTGGGCTCTCATATATTTACACTAAGATTGCAGTGACCTACATTTAGTAGCAATTCCCCTGCAGAATGTAATCTTTCTGTGCGAGGTTCAGCGGCTCATAAATGCCTGTTGTCATTATTACACCAGTTAACTGCTTACCTTCTCAGCAATGAAGTGTTCAGCTTGAAGCATTGGCAGTTATTTTTGGTAATAACATCATCCTGTTGATCAGGTTACTTTATTTCCTCAGGATAAGAGTATTTGGAGGCAGCAAAATAACAGTCCCTGAGTCGTTCATCGGTTTGGAGCAGTGTAAAATCAGTTTTTGAAGTGAAACCACAAGGCCTTTTACTGGTTCCTCCTTGTGTGAAGTGTTTCCAGTGTTAGTACAGTACTGGTTGGGTCACTGCCACAAGCGTTTCTGCTCAGTGGTTAAATTCCAAGAGTTTTTGCAGTCATCTGTGTAAATTTTAAGTAGTTTGGCATGTCATTATTGCTATTATTTTGTGCAATTTACTCAAATGCAAGCGAGAATTAAAGAAACATTAGAGATGCTTTGAGCGCCATATAAAACGTATGCATAAATATGTATTCAATGCTTTAAATATTCCATTTCCTTTAAAAATGTTCATCATCCTGGCATTATTTTGACACATTTTAACATGATCTTGCAGGAATTTGTGTTTCTTTTGCCACAATTAATATTTCCCAGCAATCTCTTTATGAGATCCAGCAAATGGAGCTGCAGGAGGCTTTTGAAATAGGATACAGCCAGTCCAACAGATTGATTTTCAGGATGGCCTTTCTTTTAAGGACAGCTTTGATGATCTAATGGCTCTTTTTTTTATCTCTCAGTTATTCTTGCCTTAAGTTTGAGAAGGAAATAAAGTGCACTTCTTGAAAGCTGGGATACCGCCTTGAGCCATCAGTAGCCTTATCTATTGACCCTTTTTCCTTTACTCAGATCTGTGGACAGCACCATGTGTCGTTGTATTTATGCATTTACACAGATGTCTGAGCTTGTGTCCCAGCTGTGTTTTTTCCTGTACAGTTGTTGTATATTGGGAGACACTTTCAAGAATGCAGGCTATTATTATACAGTTATCTGTCATAACTTTGATAGATCTTGCGTAGGAAAATCCACTGGATTTGAGGTTGTACCTCCTAATTACACTGGACTCTATCATTGTGTTGTGCGTTCATCTCTAAATGTAGCAAAAAAGGGATGGCCTGCTCCATAAATGGGAGATGTAATAGACAATTCCCTCCCAGGTTTAAAAATGAACAAAAAATACAAAGCAAATTAGTGAAAGCCTCTTCTATAGACACAGTGTGATGGGGTTTAAGTACCGTTTAGCTTATTCTTGCTCTTTAACTTTGCTTGCCTAGTCTTTTAATGCTACTGGTGTGGTTCCTCCGTGTTGTCCACAGATGTGGTATCTGGAACATCTACTCCTATGTTTCTCTCATGTGAGCATTGTATGTAGTTTTTAATACAGCTTCCAGTGGCAATATCCAGCCAAGCAGCTGGGTTAGCTGGTTGATGGTGAGATAAAGCATAGACAGGGAAGACAGGGACATACAGCTGTGGTGGGGCACCTGCTGCAGAGGGATTTGCTATGGATGGCATCTAAAATGTGGTGGGTTTTTTGTTTAGTATCTTCCTAAGTGTCTTTCATAGTCTCCTAGAATCTAATGTGCAGTAACTCGGATTGGTTGCATCCAGAGTTGTTGGCAAGACATCTCGTGCATCTCAGCGACACATACCTCTTGTCTGCTCTCTTCTTCATTTCACATGCTGCCCTCTTACTGCATCAATGTGGACATGAGCAAAATTGGCAGCTGCAAATAAAACCTCCTTTAACTTACTAATCGCATGGTAAATACCAGTGGTGCAGCAATGCCACTTGTATATTCCCACTTTTAATATAATGCTGTTCATGATAGATACAGCATATTGGCAGGTCAGAAGTAAGAGAGCTCTCCTCTTGCTTCTGGTTTCTTACTCTACTTTCATGGATGCAGCATTCCTTTTAACAAGCTCTCTGCCTCCAATTCTACCTCCTTCTGCTGTCATGCATTTCTTGTGGAAGCTTCAATGAGATTTCTACATCAGAAAGTAGTAAATTTTCTAATGTAGGGCTTTAAAATATTGGTGGCAAGGCGCTGCCTTTATTTCTCCTCTGTAAGAGTAATATGGTTTTCTTGGCGCTTACTTATGGCTCTTAAATGTGTGTTTTATGATTGCTAAATTCAAAATTCCATGTCAGTTTTACTGCTGGTAAAACTTGGTGGTGCACAGGATTCTAGTCCTAGCCCAGGACCTGGTACCTGGCACAACAGCCAGAGAACACATGAGCTAAGCACGTATTTAATGGTTCATTTCTTTGTATTTAAAAAAACAAACACACAGAGAGAACCTGCTATCCCAGCAGATGTTTCCATCTCTAAGAGTGCTCTGTACTCCCGGATCAGCACTGCAGATGCAGAAAGCACCACGGGTCTCCTCTACCCCCAGCAAGACTTAGACTCTGCACTACGACTCGCCAGAGCAGAGGTAATTTTCTTCCCAGTTTGGACAGAGGAAATAGTTCCCCTCGTGGTTTTCTTCTCTCCTGTTTTCTCCCAGTTTGTCCGTATTGTGGACACTTGTTCTGTTCTTGAAGCCATTCTCAGCAGTGCTGAAGCCACGTTAGAGGCAAAAAGCACTATGCTGTAAGTTTTACTTCATGGACATTAATGAAAAGCAGACATTATATGAACATTATTCTTTATTGGGTTTAACCTCAAGTGTACTCTGTGCATCTTGACATTGCTGTGTTAGTTCTATAAAAATAGTCAGGTGCTAGAAATAGGCATTAAATAGTGTGTATTACAAAGCTACGTATGAGATTAGTGTGGCTAATGGTAACAGTTTAAAAATAGATGCAGTCTAGTGTTAGAGGATTCCAAATTTTATGATAGATTGTGTGAAAGGAGCATAAAGGAGCACAGACGTTTGGGTGTAAAATGTCATGGGCTATCAGCCCTAAATACACACACAGAAGCAGTAGAGCCTTCTTGGAGGACAAACCAGGGGAGATGTTCCAAACCCCTGTATAGAAATGGTTTAGCACTGGGTCAGATCAGACACTGTGTAGTGTGGTATAGTATTTCTTGACAAGTGTCCTTGTTACAATCAGGAATGAAATACAAAACAAGAACACTGAGTTAGCTTTTCAAACCTTGAGTGTGATTTCACCTCCAGACCTATTTAATTGCACCTATAAAAAGAAAAAATTGACTGGGATGCTTTTATTTGAACCCCTTATGCACTTGGAAACTGTACCTGTGTTAATGAGGATTTGATACTAAATTGAGTATTGTACAGCTATTTAATTTCCCCTTTAATGGATCACTTGATTTGAGTGTGGGTTTATTTTTCCTTTGCTTTCTTTGTTTCAGATTATGGCCAAGGAAAGGGAAGTATCTGAGTGGAAAGAGAAATATGAAGAAAGCAGAAGGGAAGTGATGGAAATGAGGTGGGTTATTAACTTGTCACTGATCGCACACTGACGCCGAGTCTCCTTTCAGCCTGTGGACAGCACACAAAGTACCATGTTTGTACAACTGTTTGGGTTAGCTGAATTTGTTCAGTTATTTTTAACTGCAGGCTTCAGGATGATCCTAATCTGATACTTCATCTTTGCTCTGCATGGTGGGTACCCATTATGTGGTATGATGGGCACCAATGTTTTGGGTTATCATTGCAAACTCCTATGTTGCTGATCTCATTTACATCATCAAAATACTGAGATAGGAGAGGCCTTAATCTAATGATAGCAACAAATTGCCTCCAGTTTGTGCCGTGAATTCTCTCATGGATTGCATGGGGATGTTTCTGCTGCCTGTCTGGATGTATCCACCTACAGAACTGGCGGAGGTATGCACATGCTAATTTAAAATCCACTCTCCATAAATAGTTTTGCCAACAGAGAAAGGCTGTGAAGGTTTGCAGATAGGTATGAGCAGTACGGGATATTATTGTAAATAGTTTAACAGTAAAAAACCAGTTGCCTGTAGAAAACCCATTTCTTGCAAAGGAACCATTCTGACATCCGAGTCTTGACTTTGAAGGAGATTCTCCATCCTTTTCTTTGAACTGAGCTCATTTTTCAATTGCTGCAGACACAAAGCTTGGTTTTAGTTAAGCAAAAGTTATCTTGGGTTTTGCTCATTCTACCAATGAGCTTGACTTGCTCATCAATCTGAATTGGAGAAAATCATCACTTGCAAAAGAGAATGTATGAAAGTATTTCATGGAGTGTTCAAAGCCTATTTTCTACTTTTTAGACAAACAGAAAAACCTTCCCCTCCTTAATTCATAAATAAAAGGAAACTGTCAGGATATTTTAGCATCCTTCTTTTCAGCAATATTGTCTGCAATTGCTTCTGAGACAGAATTTTCTTCAACATCACTTCTGGCACCTAAAATTTAATGTCTTGGAGGTTTAAAGCTAAAGCAAATGAGCTGTGTCAAGTGATGACCTGCATATGTAACTCCTGCTTATATCCCAGAAAGCCACACTTAGGGAGCAAGGGTAAAAGGGAGCTTTGATGCAGAACTCAACAACTGCCAGAATGGATGCCAGGAGCGGCACATGGCAGATTTGAATAGCGCAGCACAGAGCTTGGAGCCAAAACTGAAGAGAAGCATCTGCAGAAGGCAAGGGCTTTAGTTCTTTGAGAAAGCATCTCAGCACCCTGCTGAGCTCTCTCCCCTCTTGTGCTCTGTTTGGGCAAGGAAACAAAACCCTGGCATTGCCCTCAAATGCATAATGAGGCAAAGTGGAAAGGAGCTGCTGCAAGCACTCAGACCGAGGAAGCAAAACAAGGAATGAACAACATTAGGAGCTGTGTACGGAATGTCAGTATTTGGTCTTTTCTCTGGTTGCATGCGTCTGCTGGCTGTCAGTGGGCACTGACAGAGGTTGCTTATTCCTTAGTGAAAGGAGAGCAGGGCCTGACACAGAGTGACTGGCACGATGTAGATGTGTACCCTCTTCCTCACAGCAATTTGCTTGTGTGTCTTCACCCTTCATAACATTTGATTTGGAAAAAACACATTGTCTAAGCCTGATTTCCCACAGGTGCACCTGGAACACATGGGTGAAAGAAACCCTAACTAATTTTGTCACAAAGTGCTAAAATATGCGTGTGTGTGTAAAGAAAGATTTCTCTTGGAAGATTAAATGTTGAAACTGTCCACATGTGGGCAATTAGAGATGTAGAAATTAGATATCACATAATGATAAGCAAGGAGTGAAGGGATCTATCGGGACTTGTGCAAAGCATTTGACACTGTCCTGCATGACATCCTTGTCTCTGAATTGGAGAAATATGAAGTTGATATATGGACCACCCAGTGGATAAAGAATTGGCTGGATGGTGGCACTCAAAGAGTTGTGGTCAACGGCTCAGCATCCAAGTGGAGACCAGGACCTAGTGGTATCCCTCAGGGCTTGGTGTTGAATTAGGTGCACACTCATCAAGTTTGGCAGCAACACCAAGCTGTGTGGTTGCTGTCGACACGCAGGAGGGAAGAAATACCATCCAGAGGGACCTAGACAGGCTGGAGAGGTGGGCCTGTGTGAATGTCATGAAGATCAACAAGACCAAGTGCAAGGTCCTGCACTGAGTTGGGGCAATCCCAAGCGCAAACACAGGCTGACAGAGACTAGATGCAGCACTCATGAAGAGAAGGACTTGGGCAAAGAGAAGCTAGAAACAAATAATGTTATTTCACTTTGATGCCAATTGTCATAGTGCAGTCTAGGCTGGGAAGTGCCGTAGTGATGGAAGTGTTTAATGTCATGTTCATTGCCCTGAGTCCTTGGCTCCATTTTCTAGGATGATAAAACATCCTAAAAAGTGTCTGATGATACAAGGATATGCCATGGCTTTAAAATCCTTGTTGCTTACAGCAGGCTTTTGAGGTAATCCTCTTTGGATATGAAACCAATCCCTACCCTTTAGGAGAAAACCCTTGCAGCTATCTTTGCTCTCAAAAGTGTCATTTATGGTAAAAAATAGAAAAAAGCAAGTTAAAATAACAGGACCAGCAGCAGGGAAAAACAGCATCCGAGAAGATCCCAGTGGAGGCAATGGCTGAAGCTGTGCAGAGATGGGCTCTTGCCCCAGTACCAGAAATGGTTTGTACCCGGAGCCTGAGCAAGGTCAGGGGATATGCGTTTGCTCTGCTGAGTGCTCTTTAGAACCAGGGCAAGTGAGACCCTGCTGACCTTTGGGTCAAGTGGCCTTGTCAGGGGGTTTCTGGGCTCTAATTGTGGTTCATATTCGTGCAGTGTTGGAGTTACTGCATCAGTTATGTGTGAGCTCCACAAGTTTCTCCTTTCGTTACTGACTTTTGTCTCAGCATTTTCCCACATCCTTTCTGTAACCTCAGCAAGTGCTCTAAAATGGAGCAAGTGAAAGCAAGAGAAGACTTCAAAAGAGATGTATTCAAATACCAGTGAGCTATTTTGAATATCCACTTCAGATGAAGTGTGGGGTAATTCTGTTTTTCATAGACAGTCCTATGTGGCTCATGAATCAAAGCACAGATCAAGCTAGTCTCATTTCATTAGCTTTATTTGGCTCTGGGAAGAGATGGATCATCTTTCTAAATCACATTTAATCTGCTTATTTTGGCTAACCTCTTTTCAAGAAGGAAATTCAAAGCCTACCGTGAGTATATGAAATAAAATAGTCTTAGAAGTTACATTTTGCCACCTCTGTTTCAAAAACAGATTTGGGAAACAGGACACGATGGATTTTGTGCTACATAATTGGGTATTTTAGTCTTGTTCTTTTAAGTGCTAATGGCTCATGTACTTCCTTTTGGAGAGTGGCAGATTAGATGTATTTTGGATGTGGTCCATTTACATTCCTGTTGGGTGTACTTGCTACAGATTATAACTTCACTTAACATTTACTTTTGAAATAAGCAAACACAAACACGGAGATGTGGGGAGAGAGTGATGGGAAACTCGGACTCTGTAACTCTTGGATTAGACCAGTGTGTTTATGTTTGTATTAAACTCATGACTGGTAATGGGCATGCTTCAAATAACATGATTTGTTTCAAAGCAATTCCTTTTTCCTCCCCCAAACTGTATTGATTTACACGGAGAATCAAAAATGAGGTGCAATATTTAAACTGTCAGTTTTATTTGTTATTCAGGTATTAAAGTCCAACTTTTATACACTCCTCTTAAAATGCCATCACTCAGTTACTGAGTAGCATTATTTTCTAAGTAAGCATTAGCAACTGTGATGTTCTGTGTTTGTGAATTTTATGATGTTTGCCAAAAGCCTTTTGTTTTCCCTCTTACAGGAAAATAGTTTCAGAATACGAGAAGACGATTGCTCAGATGATAGGTAGGTGTTTCTGCTCTGAGAGATGCTGTCCTCCACTCTGATTTTCTGAAGAGAGCCTAGGGATGTGGTTGAAGTCTGTGGGCTTCATTCTGATGCTGGCTTTATCTGCCGATGCTGCTGGGAACTGGGAACGCATCTGAGGACGCCAGCATGTGCTGCCAGGGTGCGATGGAAAGCCAGGGCTTTGTTTTACAGAAAGTAGGCCCTGAGGCAGTCCAGGTAATACAGAAAGGTCAGGGCTTTTTCTTCTGCATCAAAGCAAACAGTCCCATAGGAAACATTACAAATGCTTTACCCAGAATTCATGGGTATCTCAGGGAGAGACTGCCAATGACCTAAAAACCCTTCAGTCATCCTGGCTGTTTAACAGGGGATACTGAACTTAGCTCTTTACAACAACCAGGATTATCTGTGCTAAGTGCATTGGTCAAACCAAAACCTAGATTAACTCAAATCCCAGTTGAGAGATTATGAAAGGCCAATCCACCTCCCCACTTATTTACTGACATAGGGGTCTCCTTTAAGGTCTAATTTATGACACGTTTGGCCTTACAGTAATTACAAAACACCTTTGTTAACAGCATACCCCACCGATAAAAAACACTGCATGCAGTAGTACTCCAAAGCCAAAGGTTGCAGGACTCATGTGCTTCCTTAGCACAGGAGGTCTGGCCATGGGGATGTGATTTTAAAGCTTCCTTATAAGACTTCCAGATTCTTTTCCTTAGCCTGGCTATGGAAAGCATCAGTGGCTTGTGCTGCCCTGTGCTGCTTCAGCTCGAGCCGACTCCCAGCTGAGTGGGGTCATGTGTTCTCTATGGCCAAAACTGATGGGAAAAGCAGGAAAAGAAGCAGTGGCTGAGGAGAAAGCAGGACTGAGCTCACCTGGGCAAGCTCAAGTAAGGCAACAAAGAGCTGTGAAATGTTAAAAGCCATTGGGAGGGGCCTCGGAGTTAAATCTGGGCTGTGAGATGCAGGAGAAAAGTGAATTACATCCACGGGCAGGGAGCGTGATGAATGACACCTGTTTGCACTGTGTTTATTAGGAAATAGAAAGAAATTATTCCTCCTATTCCCCCTTTAGCGAGCTGCCACAGAGGGTGCGATATGCCAGGAGCACAACAGGCACACCTGCATCTATCGAAAGGCTTTTGAACAGGGAAGGATCTTCATTACAGCTGTCAGTGTACCATATTGGTTTGCCCCTTTAAGATTTGGCAGTCCCCTCATCTGCAGTCAGTACAACGTGGGCCCCAAATTTGTTGTTTCTTTTAAATTGTTCTTTTTTCTTTAATTAATACTGGAGTTGTATTTATGTTTGTAGCAAATTTGCTGCTTTTTATATGAAGAGAGGGGGGAAAAGTAGTTTAATATCTGGTGCTTTTGTTGCCTTCCTGCATCTCCTGGATGATAGTAGACATCCCAGTCTCCTTTTAAGTGAAGGGAAAAATGGGTCTGTAAATAAATAACAATTTAATAATCATAACAGCAGCAATACCAATAATCATAATATGGTAATAGATGGTATTTAATAATAATATGCCTGGCTTCATCCTTTATGGTGTTACGCCTCTTCTGCTTTCTGTATGTACAACTGAGCCAACTTGCCTGCCTTCTGACGTAGTGTCTGTCGTTCTCATCACGCAAGTGTTAAAATAGGAGTGTCCAGAGGATGCGAAGGACTTGACTCATTTTGTTTTGCACCCAATGTACACTACTACTGCTTTATCCCTGAGCCTGGCCATTCGTATGGGCAAATATAGGAGCTGTCCTTTTTTCCCAGGCGTATGCATATAGCAGCAGAAGGGGGTTTGATAACAATTTAAAATCTAGTTTTGAGAAACTGATTAAAAAGAAACTAATCAGGTTGTGAGGACACAGTGTAACAAGAAGATATAGATTAGGGGTCCTAAGGCCAAGGCACACATAGTAAATTCAACCATTCCCATTTCCTCTTAGTGCAAAGAAATCAAAGATAATTAAAGCATTGGGGCATTGATCAATAAGGAAATAGAAAAATCTTTACATTTCAGACTATCAGTCAGAGCCTTTCAAATGATCTAGGGCAAGGTTTTAAGAGCCATGGCTATAAATAATGTGATTTGCTGCCCATTTGCAAAGGAACTGAAGCAACACCAGTGACACAGAAAGCATGTGTTAATTAGAGCCATATGCAAATTCTACATTAAATGTGAGGCCTCTTCTTCCTGCATTTAATGTAAGTTTTTGATCTAATTGTCCCACTTTCTCCTCTCATTTGTTGTAAACTACTGTCCATTCCACTAAAGGAATTTGTTCATCCAAATGCCACATGGTGGAGGACAGTGATTGTCTGTGTGCTATTTGCATATATTCACTAAACTATTATCACAATAATGCCTTACTGCTAAAGCAACTATGCATTTTAACAAAAGAAATGCTTGTGCTGTTTATTTCTCATTTAACCCTCCTGAGCTATTTCTACCACCCTATTAGGAGGGCATTACAGAGTGAACCTATTTCACAAATCCCTTTAATGAATATTCAGGGTGGTTGATAGGTTGCCATGGGTATGTATAATGGCCGTTAAAAATATTCCATATTAACAATATATAGAATCCCAGACTGGTTTGGGTTGGAAGGGACCTTAAAGCTCATCCAGTTCCAACCCCCTGCCAAGGGCAGGGACACCTTCCGCTGGAGCAGTTGCCCCAAGCCCCTGTATCCAACCTGGCCTTGAACACTGCCAGGGATGGGGCAGCCACAGCTTCTCTGGGCACCCTGTGCC
>JAOEHY010037133.1:0-18064 GCA_025447955.1 Psilopsiagon aurifrons
TCTTTACTGTGAGAGTGGTGAGGCACTGGAATGGGTTGCCCAGGGAAGTTGTGAATGCTCCATCGCTGGCAGTGTTCCAGGCCAGGTAGGACAGAGTGCTGGGTGACATGGTTTAGTGTGAGATGTCCCTACCCATGTCAGGGAGGTTGGAACTAGATGATTTTAAGGTCCTTTCCAACCCTAACTGTTCTATGATCCTATCACTACTACTGGAGTCTTGGACCATTAATTTGCAGACACAAAATATTGGCAGAGGTGTGACTATGGCACCACTCCTGCCTCCTTTTCCAGAAGTATATTTCATTGCCACGGGGCAGTAACTTGTCACTGTCAGATGCTTGAGATGTTTTCTGAAGTTGGTTAGTCCTGGGTATCATTCACAGCCTCAGTGTCTGCTCTTAAGTCTTAGATCTGCTGAAAGCACTCTTAAATCTTCACACTGGATAGTCTGTGCATGCGTCTTTTGGATCCAGAGGAATATGAATAGAGCAGCAGAGCCTGGCTAGGACATCTACAGATTAAGGAATTCAGGTGTGGTAGCTTAAACAGGAGTGCTTAGGAAATTTGTTCAAATTTGAATTTTGGTGGATACCAATGCTTCCAACAGCAGGTAGTTAGGCCCAGTTTATGTCCAAAACAATGCTCTCTGAACCTCCTAAAATAATTTGTAAATCCTATGCAGATGTTTGGTGAACACTAGAGTGACCAGCACACCTTGACACCAAACCTTTATTTTAAGCTTCTGATTTGGTCTTCGTTTGCTAGAATGAAAACAAGTATAACCACAAACACTGCAAACTAGTTAACAGTTTACTGCAGTGGGTAAACCATAACCCAATTGAGTGACAGAGGTGGGATGGGGGTTGTGCTGTGTGTGTTAACAATTATTTTGAGAATTATTTAACATTCTATTTGAGAAATTCCTTC
The DNA here is from genome assembly GCA_025447955.1 of Psilopsiagon aurifrons. Taxonomy (NCBI): domain Eukaryota; kingdom Metazoa; phylum Chordata; class Aves; order Psittaciformes; family Psittacidae; genus Psilopsiagon; species Psilopsiagon aurifrons. Next base: position 928 of record JAOEHY010037133.1, read on the forward strand.
ATTTCCATTTAGCATGTCAAGATATATCTGCAAGTCTTTAAATAATTTCAGCTGATGATTTTCCTCTCTTCCTGGAATCAGATTTGCCATTTACATACTGGATCAATCCCGTAGCTGGATCCTGCTTCAAAGTCTGTGGAGTTGCTAAGACTGTCATTGCTTCAGTTTAGCTGGATATGGGTACCTGGGGAAGCTAATAGTACAGAAGCATTAAATTATACCAGCTGAGTGTTTCATCCATATGCACAGATAACAAAAATCAAGTGTGAGCTGAAGGTAAGGGGGAGAATTTTCTAAGGCACAGGAGGTTCCCTGTGAGAAGTCCAGCAGAGCTGGAGTCAGCTCTTCAATAGGTGGCAAATCTCCAGTGAAACATGCGCTGTTTTGACATTGTAATTAGTCACTCCAGCTGGCAATGGCCAACATACACTCTGGTTCTCTGGCTTCCTTAAGCAGAGACTTAAGCAGTGCCAACAGAAGTAGCATCTTGTCTTTGGCTGTTCCTGCTTGGTTCTGCTTTCGCACCCTTGTTTGCTGGTACAAGCACTGGGGCAGCTACGTTTGGTTTTAGCTACGTTGATCCACCCTAGTTGTGCAATTGCCTGTACAGATGAGCTGGGCCAGCTTTTGAGGTAGGAAGTGCAACAGAAGGTGGAAGTGGGGCAGAATTGCCTCTGTCAGAGGCTGTCCCACTTGATTGTCTGCTTAAAGTGGCTGAAATGTGGCCAGCAGTGCTTCAAGGCAAGTAGCTAACATGAGGCAACCACCCACAATTAAGCACTGTAACTTACTCAGCTGGATCTGAGCCCCTGAAGATAAATGCTGGAGATTCATTGCTTTTTGCAAGCATGGCTTGAACATAGATTTCTAAATAAAATGCATCAAAACCCACATCTGAACTTTTTGCTTTGGCTGCAAACTATCTAGCAGTATCTTAAACTAGTGTGTGAACTTTGGCTTGCCTTTGATATCCCAGGACAGTGATGTTGCTGCAGAAGATGACATTATTGTGGTCTGGACTTAATCTGCCTCACATTCATCTCAGGAATCCAGCTTGCAGTTATCTTCCATGCTGTGGGTTCAAAGCAGCACCTGTCTTCCAAGCCAGATTTAAAAGTGAAGTATCAAATAGCATTTCCTCTGTTTTCTTAGTTGAGTGAAATGCATGTTGAAAAATAGCCAAATACTCATCTAAAAGCAAAGTGTCCTTATAACTGTTTCCAGACCTGTATTTTCTGCCTTTCTAGGACCCCAGCTCATGCCTTTGCTTATGAACAACAGATCACCTGGTTCTGCTGGTCCCGGAGATGTACACTCATGTTAAATCACATGGGAGTGAGATCAGACTCTGATTCAGAAAAGGACTTAAAAGATGTACTTAAAATGTATGTAAACCAGTCGATCTCTCTGTCTCCACTGAGTACATACAATTGTCCCACTGCTTTAGAAGTTCAACCTGGTCTCTAAGCACTTTGTTGAATCAGGGTGTTAATAACTGCAGCAAAGGGGAGTAGCAGTGAATAAAAAGCAGCTTCACTTTTTGGTTGCATGCAGGCACTGTGAGTCTCTCCTCTCCCCTCCAGCTAGCCTATGGCTCATTAATTTTTGGATGTATTTAAATGAGGTGGCTTTAACCAATTCCTGCTGCCTCAGGCGTAACTGTGATCCGCACAGTAGGTGAAAAGGTAAAGAAGTGGGTGCAAGCAGTGTTTTACAGCATCAATTCTGCTGCTGGTATGATTACTCATAGTAGGTTTGATTGTTTGCCAGTTGTTAGGGGGTGTTTTCTGGTTTGGGATTTTTATATATAATTTATTAAGAGATGCCTTAGTGTCAGGGTTAGAAAAATCTTGCTTTCAAGTTAAAGTCAAAGGTTTTTCACATATCAGATTAGACAGGGTCTGCCTCATTAGATCACTTTCAGGTTTCCAAGTTACAACTGTGGTTCTGATGTATTTGGATTCCTCAAAGATTCCTCAAAGGAAATGAAAGTACCTCCTTTAAGATCATTTATGTACATCGAAAGCATTTACGAATTGTGACGCGAGGAAACACAGACTATTTTATTACTTATTCAGGTCATATATCAGATCTTTTGCCAAGTGCATGCTACTGGTAAATGCCTCATAGGATCAGACAAACGTGTATGTTAGGTTCCCCTCTTCTCCTCCCACTCCCTTCTCTTTCCCAGAAGAGAAACACGGGGTCCATTTTGTATAATTATCATGCCAGTAGCGTTTTAAAGAGTGTTATGCACCTTAAGTGAGATTGTGGCCCCAGTGAGACCAATGGGAGATTTGGCTTCAACTTCAATGAAGCTGAGATTTCCTTTCCTCTCCTCTCCTGTCTGCATTTGATGAGCCTTTTTGTTGGGAGAAGAAGGAGATCCTCTTTTGGAAAATAGTCAGAGATGCTTCATAAAGCTGAATGAGCCAGCCAGGATTATGTTTTTATCTCTATGGCCAGCAAAAACTATTCCAGAACTAATTCTGATTAAAAGACTGTATCCACTGGTTGAACCTCAGACACAAAGGCACCCCTGGGGTAATTCAGCTGTATGATTTTTATTTTAATTAATTATTGCACTAATCTTCATTATATCTGGCCCTTGTATTGATTTCAAAGCTGTCTCCTTCTTATCTATTAATGTTCATTAATAATCTTAGGTTTTGGGCAAGACCGTTGCTGCAGCTGGATCCTAAAAAAAGACCGAGTGTGCTGGCCACATTAATTAATCTTCATGGCAGACCATAAAATGATATAAATGAAAGTCAAATTATTTCATAGATTGTATCCTCCCACTTTTCTTAATTCAAGCTCAACCAAATCAATTTTAGAACAGAACAGGCTAGCCCCTCCTTGATCCGTGCTCCTACCAAAGCACTTTCAAGGGTTTGGGAAAAGGAAGAGTCTTTAGCTAAACCATACAGGTGAACACAGATATACAAGAAGTCTTGAACTCTGAAACTAGAATCTCATCTCCCTTTTCCAGCTGGTTTACTGAATTATGTTCTCCCTTCAAACCATGCTTCTTCTATGTCCTTACCTCATCCTGGCTACAACAGTGACCTCAGATACTTTTATTAACTTTTGTCTTGGTGTTTCACTTAAAAAGAAATGATGCTGGTCTTCTTGCTTTAAACTTCGAGCATCCAGCTCTGGAGCACCCAACATAAGAAGGGTGTAGAGCTCTTGGAGCAAATCCAGAGGAGGCCACAAAGGTGTTCTGAGGGCTGGAGCACCTCTGCTCTGGAGATAGGCTGAGAGAGCAGGGCTGGTTTGGCCTAGAGAAGAGAAAGCTCCAGGCAGACCTGAGAGCAGCTTCCAGTGCCTAAACAGGCTGATAAGAAAGCTGGAATGGCACTTTTGACAAGGGCCTGTAGTGACAGCACAAAGGGGCATGGCTTTAAACTGACAGAGGGTACATAGTAGATTAGATATAAGGAAGAAATTCTTCCCTGTGAGGGCGCTGAGGTGCTGGAACAGGTTGCCTGGAGAAGCTGTGGCTGCCCCTTCCATGGCAGCGTTCAAGGCCAGGTCAGACATGGCTTGGAGCAACCTGGTCTAGTAGAAGGTGTCCCTACCTGTGACAGGGAGTTGGAACTGGATGAGCTTTAAAGTCTCTTCCAACGCTAGCCTAGAAGGAGTGGTGGAAGAGGAGATAGTTCTTTTGATACTTATGTGCCCAGCTCTCAGACATCGATGGATCCCATGTGCCTCAGAAGTCACTCTGAGGTCCCAGTTCTGTGGGCTAAATCCCAAAGGTATTGCTTTGTGGTGCATCTCCACATCTAATCCCAGCCTTGGGCTTTCTGGCGTTATAGAAACATTGCTCTAGAGGGCCCTAGCTAGTTTCTGTACCTGTAGCAGATGTTTAGCCACACAAGTGTGTCATTTCTGTGTGACAAAGTGCCTTTCCAGAGATGCCAAACCTTCAGCACCATTAGGAATATGAAGGTCCAGACTTTTGGTAACAGAGATCAACCATCCAACATCACCATATTGCCTGGAAAGCATCCAAATTCCAATAAAGGAAGAGTTTTTTGGCTCTGGCCTCTTGCCTGGTGTCTAGATAGGAAGGTGGGAGTAGATGGCCATCCTCTACCTCACGAAAGAATTGGACAGAGAGAAAAGGAGGCTCAAGGACTGTATTTTATACATTTCCTGCTTGCTGTAGCACATTCTGTGGATTTTATTCTGTCATTCTTAACAATGGCAATGTTACCGATATCCAGGCAAAAATCAAAAAAATCCTTCAACGTACTATTAGCACAAAAAATCTCACCTAACTCTAAATCACATTAAACTTAATCATAGGGGAGAACTTAATCATGGGGGAGAAGATAGAGTGAATCCTGTTTCCTAGCAGGCCCTGTAATGTATTGTCGACAGCAAACCAACCCCTCCAGCACTATATTTAACTTCCTTTTATTGCAAATACCTCTTTGTTAACAGCAAGGATCTGTTCTAATTTTACAGTTACTCAGTGACTACAGGATGCAGATTGAGCATCACCAGATAATGCACAAGCGTCTGCCTGCCTTCCCCTGTTCCAGCAGCAGCGAGTGATTGCAGGAGTGCAGCCAAGCAGATGTGGCCACACAAGGGGCGGTTGTGACAGTGATTGAGGAAACTGCCGACTCAGCCAGAAGAACAAGGGTTTGCAGCAGAAGCTTGAGCCAGGCAGACACATGTCCTGCAAACACCAAGCAAAAGATAAACATGAATAATGATGAAGACTTGCCTAGGAGAGGTCAAGAGATGCCAGCTGGTTAGGAGGCACCTACTTACCTACGAGGAAGTCCTCTCCAGCAGAACAGCAGGTTGCTAACCCTCTGGTATTTTAAGGAACAGATTTCTCTAAAGGACTTCTTTGACTTTGGATCAAAGATACTAAGTGGTACCTCCAAAGTCTTGAAGCATAAGGATGAATGTCACTTACATGAATGTCACAGACACACTGCAAATTGGGGTTGGGTTATACTGTACCTGGCACTTCTGGAGACACTTTGGCTTGTGCAAGTCATGGTGGCTGTTTAGACTAGAAATTAGCTTCCAGCCTGGGCCAGTTCTGTGACATGTTTGTGGCAAAGACATGAGGAGGCCTAATGAGTGTAGATAGCTTTGGGGGGCAAACTAGCTAAATTATTTGCAAGTGCCATTTGCAAGCACTTAAGTCTTCCTCTTGATCTTACCCAATGTACTTAGGCTATTTCTGGTGTCTTCAGGAACACAAATCCAGTACTTCTGTCCCATTGGTTTCAAGGAGAAATCTGTCTGGGCGCTATTGAGAAGAGCCTTTGGCACAAAACGAAAATTGACTTAGGAAATGCTTTACAGGAATTTTAACCTTTCAGAAATCTGATCTTCAGTGGCCCAAGCAACCAAGGTCAAAGCCAGGGGGAGTGTTTTAAGGAGGCTTGAGCAGCTTCCTTCAGAATTTGGTGATATTTGACATCTAACCAGACTGAATCAGTAGCAGGTTGATGGGTAACCACATGGAGAAAAAACACACGCCACAGACAGAGCTGCCTGGCACAGCACATACAAGATCCTTTTTTCTCCAGATTGCCTCAAGGAGGGTAGATTCCCCAAGAGTCTGTTAGACTCTTCTTGCGTTAATGGTGTGGATGACACCAGATTGCTATGACCCACCTTGCTGAGATCTTCCTTTAGCTCTTGTAGCCCTGCTCATTGGTTTAGCTTGTCAGAAGGGTCCTGTGGCTATTGCTGGCAGTGTCCAAAGGCAGGCTCCAAACCCAGGCTCACGTAACTGCTTGTGAAGACAATCAACAGCAAGGATCAGCCTTTCCCCACCGGCTCTGTTCATTTAGGGAGCAGAAGCCTAAGAACAGCTGCACAGAGGCTGAAAGCCTGTCACAGACCACAGCTGGAAACAGTTTTCTTGCAGAGGCTCAACGCAGCTTCCAAGCCCCAGGGTGGAAGCAGGATACAGCAGGCAAGCTGGGCAAAGGGAAGGAAAGGAGGGAGACAAGGAGCTGTAACGAAGCGCACACATGTGTATGTGTGAAGGGATGACCTGACACATGAGATGTGTGCCAGCAAAATTTAGAAAAAAAAGCCAAAATAGTGTGTCCTGATGGTTTTCTGCTCCTGTCACACGTGCAGGGCTGACCTCAAATGGCTTCTGTCTGGCATCACAGAGCTCCAGAGATGATGGGACTCTGCTGACGTACTTGGTCCTTGGCCATCACTGGCTCAAGCTCCTCAGCAGAGTACTTGGCCCAGTAAAAACCAAGGGAGGGGCAGCTGCAGCTGGAAGAGACTCATCCCCATAGCTCTCTGCTGGGAAGCAATGCCTGCACCAGGAGCTGCCCAGTTTTGCACTGTAACAACAAGGCACTTAGCTCCTCATCTCCATTCCCCACACCAGGCAGACAGGAGCACTTTAAGGAAGAGGTTAGGAGACTCTGGTCAGTTTTGTCTGTGTTTCTTATATCCAGTCACTGATAAATTAAAACTATCTGAGCAGTCCTTGGACCTGGGTGTAGAGTCCAGGGCTGCTTGCTGCTTGCTGGAAAGTAGGCAAGGAAGAGCTGCTCTCTCACCCCAAAAGTAACAAGGTGATGGGACCCTCTTTTGTGGCTGAACATCCTACCCTGTGTGATGCAGAAGCACATTACACATCTCACTGCCATCACTTCCAGAATGTATAGACCCAAACCCATCCTTCCTAGGCTGGCTTGTGCTTCCCTGATGATGAAACAGCCATCAGCAGTCCTTGGCCACCTCATCAGATGCTGGCGTGGCCGCAACCTAATGTTGTCAGGTAGGACAGCATGATTAATTAATGATAGACTCATCTCTTTTAAAAGATGATTTTTTTACCATAGTGAAACAGCTGCAAGCAGCTGTTGGAGCAAAGGAATGCAGTGGCATATTTCCAACATGGTTTAAAGGTTTTAGGTGGTTTTGAGCACATCTAACTCACATTTTAAAATGTTTCTTTTTTTCTCTCAATACTACCAACCTATTTGCTTAAGGCTCTCACTCTGAGAGCTGACTCATTTATTTTCCCCTGCACCCAAAAGTTTATTAATAGAACATTTCAAGATTGGGAGCCAGCAGGTTCCCTCTCTCCTGCAGAAGGGGAGATGGGACTCATTCAAACTATCAGTGCTGGTTTTTGTAAGCCCACCATTTGCCAAGGAACCCCTTGGGCTAAGCTTCAGGATCCTCCTTCCTTCTATATCATTATTTGAGGCTTGTGGCAGTGGGACACAGACCCATCAGCTGGTATTTCTGTGGTATTCCAGTGGGCAGCACCACTGCTGGATTTGAAGCTCTCAGACTGCATGAAGATGGTGACAGCATCCCCTGTGAGACTAAAGTGACCTCTTTCTCAGGCAAAGTTGTTCATCTAAAGCCATGAAAATGCTTCAGAGGTGAAGTTCACCTCCTTGTTCAAGCTAATATTTCAAGACTGGAAAACTCTGAATGCTAAGGGTATATGAGGAAATGGGCAATAATACTCATGTGCATGCCCCCTACATGGAGAACATCCAAATGATGGGATGAAATTCAACCCTCCACACCTCATTCTAAGACTGAGGGTTCCCTCTACATAGAGCCTAAGCACATGGTTTAGGCCCAATGACCACATGTTAATAAATGCTATGCTCATGCTGAGGACTTAGCTTGAGCAAAGCTATGGGGTTTCCTTGATTTTTGAGTCCTGATGCATTTCAAGATTATGTCTCTGCCCTGCAGTCATATCTACCAATATACACAAGCAATTTCCAGCCCCATCAGCAATACCCCATATCCACAGCCTGCTGAACCACATCTGTGTGTCCTTTAAGACAATGCCAGACACCTACTTCCTTAGCTGCATAAACACTGCAGAGGCAGTAAATATAACATCAGATCATTTCTTAAAATCACATCTTTGCTTCTATGCTGAGGCTAGAAAATGGCAAATGGGATGCAGGGTTTGGCTCCACAATATTCGCTGTTGTCATGAGTCATGAGTTATTTTTATCTTTCTTGTAACAGAACAAATGGCTGCAGCAATTAATTTCTGTCTGTTTTGACAATGGCCTGGCCAAAACACATTATATTCTTGCATACAGACAAAGTAAGAAGAGAAGCGCAACAACATCATGCTTGCGGTTTGGTATTCAAGTCTTTTCTTTATGCTCATATTTTCACTTGTCTGTAAAATATGCTTATGTACTGTACTGAATGTATTAAAGTCAAAAGAAGCAACAAGCGCTATTACGCAGGTTAGCTGCACAGATATAAATCTTTGTTTTGAAGCTCAACCACTTGTGAAACAAGAACTAATCAAATTATGACAGAGGCAAAATTAATTTCAGTCTTTTCAAGAGGATCCAAAGAGGAAGCACCCAATCCCAGTGGAGGATTTAACTCTGCCAAGATCCTTCCAACTTTATTAGCTAATAATTATTTCTACAGAAAAATATGTTGCAAGCAAGCACTCCCCCAACTGTACTTTTGTTTTTCTACAGAACTGGTTGAGCAATTTGAAGATTTATTGGTGAAGAATATATTAATGAGGCATTTGAGGAGAAACAACAAAAAAATCAGTGAGTGGGATTTCCATGAAATATCTCCAGGGTTTGTATCTGCCTTGCACACAGCTTGCAGATGCCCAGGGCTCCCTATGGGGTAATGACTGCACTGAACACTCTGCAAACTTTTGCCACCCAGCATGCCTAATGGAAAATACCAATTAACAGTAGCAGTCCCACACTACTGATAGCAACTCATCTGGAAGCTGAAAGGATCAAGGAGGAGTTGGAACTAGATGATCTTAAGGTCCTTTCCACCCCTAACTATTCTATGACTCCATGATTCTAAGCACTTCATCCTCTGGGTTCAGGTTACCCCTAATTGTTGGGGTAGCAAAATGCTTCTGCACAGAACTGCTAATCCCATAAGCATAAATTATGTCTTCTTGTCCTTTCATATGAAACATCATGTTCTCATGGTCTAACGGATATGAGCTAGACAAGCCTGTCTAGTAAACTTGCTATTTTATGACAGGCTCTCATGGGACTTCTACAAGCATATCCTAAAATGAGAAACATCCATTTTCAATACCCACTACTCACTACTAACATACTATCTGAACTACCCTGTCATCTTTATTCTTATTATTAAGCTTTTCTTGCAAGGACCTGTAAATCAATAAGTAGACTTGTCCTTAATTGCTCAAAGTCTGTTGCACAACAGGACATTAGTACAACTCCATGATTTTTAAGATCTCAGAAAAAATCCTCCAAGTCTGTTACAGCAGTAAGTGTGATGCTTTTGCTTCTGTCAAACTCTGTAAAAGTGAGAGGAAAAACTAGTTTATAGCATTGTCCAGGCCTTTCATTTTTGTCTATCAAAACAAAGAATTTATTTTTGAGTCACCTTTTATTTTTCTACCTATGGGAAAAGTTTTCAGGCCACATATTCAAAGTTCTGCCAGTGCTGGAACATCTGTATTTGTGTTGAAGATAAACAGTGACAAATTTATCTTGTTTCCAATTTACAGAGAATTTGGACTGATGTGTTTCCTGGAGTTTCATGGAACTGATGTGTTTGATAGAGTTTAGAAGATATTTTTGAACTATTACAGGAAAATATACAAGTATTTCCTGAATTTGTTTCTTCTTACCCCATAGTTTACATGAAGTGCTCAGCAAAGGGAAGCAAAAGCTGAGTTTCAACCAAACCCAAACCAATACAGAGCTTCTGGTGGAAACCATGTTGGGATTAAATGATTTCCTTTGGTTTCCATCCAAAACCAAGCTGAACGTGGATTTCTGGGTTGAGTTTCACTTTGAATTTTTGGGTTTATTCAGTTATGAAGAATTAAGTGAAACTTGGGAGGTTGAAGCCCTCATTGAATGATCCTGAAAAATGATCTGCAAAACCCCTTGCTATGGAATCCTATTTCATACCTTTGATCTCTGTGGATGCTGGGAGAAGCATTCGCATCTCTTCCAACCTATAAAAAACAGGCCAGTGAAGCCACTACATTTTTATGCAGACCTAGCTATCCAAGAGACAACATCGAATCGCAGTCACCACCCTGGGGCCAACTGGAAAGTAAGAAATCCCAGAATTCACCATTCTCCCAGATAGGGTCCATCAAAGCCAGTGGATACCACCCTGAGCATGCCATGAGTCTACTGAGAAATACAGAGAAAGGCAGACAACTAGAGGTCCTGCTAACTTCTTCCTCTAGCAATACGAAAGCGTTACATTCTTCAGCTCCCAGCTCGTGCTGAAATCACAAACACTGGTCTCTGTGCTTCCCGTCATAATCAGTATGACCCATGAGATCCCAGCTATGTGTCATAGCTGTGATTGAGCAGCCCACTCAAGCTGATGGGAGCAAGAGGGCAATCACTGAGCTGCCTGGCCATCCAAGCACTAGGTATTTTACTTTTGATTATCTACCCATCTACACCCTGGGGTGTAATCCAATGTGTGCCAGCTCTTGCAGGAGAGATGGTGCAAGAGCTTTTTGCCCCACCACCTTGGATCTTCATAGCTTGCTTTTTAACTGGTGTCATTTCCATGAACTGACTTTAAGCCTGACCCATACAAGCTTATATGATGAAACTGGGGACCAGTTAAATGCATCACAAGTTGAGTAGCTTTATGGGGAGAAGTCTTTGGAGTTACTGCTTCTCCCAAAATACTCACAGGTACTACTATTGGACTTTTTTGTAGATCAGAGAATCATAGAAGAGTTAGGGTGGAAAGGATCTTAAGATCATCTAGTTCCAATGTGTGACACATGTCTCCCAGTTAAGTCATCTTTATGGAGCACATATTTCCTGCTCATGTTTTTGTTTTCTTCTCCCTCTTCAAATACTTCCTGGCTTTGGCTGCCTGTGATTGAATTCCCTGGAGGCTTTACAGTCTTGGAATCCCTCCACTTTTATAACTTGATTTTACTATTCAGAAGAAAGTTTGATTATTCCCCCCCCCCCCCCAAAAAAAAAGAGAGGGGGGAGGGGGGGAGGAGGAGAGTGCTATTCAACCACCAACAAAGAAGCAAGATACAAGAAGATGAGATTATTTTTATTCAGCTATTCATAGCATTGGACTGCATTTCATTTCAGTGTCTGCACAGGCCTTTGTAGCAACCATCTGATTGAACATTACTTATACTGCATATTATATGCACTAATGAGAAAATGATTCTAAATTGCCCCTAGGGATGGTTATGATTAAACTATTTGCCTTCACTTCCTCTACTAAATTAAAGCAACCAAAAGAAAGAGAAAAAAAAGAAAGACGCAATCTGGAAAGCAGTCAGAATAATGGTTTGGTAACATTTCTGAATTCCTAGGTACATTTTTACTCCTAAACCTGGTGATTGGCTGCATGTTTCATCCTGCAATTTGAAGCTAAAGCTGTGGCAAATATGTGACATGAAGAAGCATTTTGGAGAACTGAACTGGGCAGGATTTTCTGTGTTTTCAACCAGTCCGAAGCCCTGATCAACTTTAATTGCTCATGACTGAAGCTGCTAAAGCCCTTTCTGCCACTGAGGAGCTCCTCCAAGGCGTCAGATGTCTGCCTCAAAAGAGCATTTCAGAGTTTCACATACACGGAGCCTCATTCAGACGTTTTATTTAAACTCTTAAATCTTTTGAGCTTTAGATGAATAAACAAGCCCCTGAAATCAATCCATTCTTGCTGAACAGAGTTTGCAAATGTGTTTTACGGGGAAGAAACAAAATGTCATTTGTGTTTCCTTTGGTCTTTTTAAACACAGCAGGATTTGGGGAGAGAGGAGCAAGGTTACCTTGTGCATGTGCCTGTGTGTGCTCACGTACTGGGACTTTAATGGGACTTATAAATGGTTGTCCATGCATACCTGTTGAATTACCTAATGAACTAATTAAATGTGTGCAAACTCCATGGGGCAAATTGCCAGGTCACACAGCTTCTGAAGTGCTAGTTAAAATATCTGAACTGACAGCTCCCAAATTGGAGTCTGTGTCTCTCCCTGGTGGTCCCTGTGTCTCTGCAAGGTGGCCCTCATCATCCTCACACTCTCCACCCTGGACACTGTCTCACTCCCATCACCCAACCCTATGCACTGGGGTCAATTAATGCGTCTGGTTTATGGATTCTCCCCATGGTCCTGTGACAGGAAGCCACCATGAGATGATGGGTCTGCCAACACACCAAGCACCAACGAAGCACAAATTAATGATCTTAAAGGTCTTTTCCAAACTAGTTGACTCTATGATTCTATGACATACACATCCCCAGCATGGGTTCATGCTTACACTCAGGCTGTACAACAATTCTTCTCACCAAGCCCGACAGATGCCTTGATGGTTCCTCAAAAGATAACTAAGCACGGAGTTTAGCGACCCAACAGAACAACCAGAAGTCTTGCTATAGAGGTAGTAATAATGTCACATCACAGCTTTCAACAATGCGTCCTCTGTTTTTATTCTTTATATATCACAGGGACATGGAAAAGAAAAAAATTGTAAACTTATCTTTATGATGCCAGAGATGAAGACATGGGTCTTCAATAACTCAGGATGAGAAGAACTTGCTTTTGCTTTCCTTTGGCCATGAGGAAAGTCATGAAGGGACATTTTACAAGAGTGTGCAATAGTAGGACAAGGCGGAGTGGCTTAAAATGAAAGAGGGTAGATGTAGATTAGATATTAGGAGGAAGTTGTTTATTGTGAGGATGGTGAGACACTGGCACAGGTTGCCAAGAGAGGCTGCGGCCGCCCCATCCCTAGCAGTATTCAAGGCCAGGTTGGACAGGGCTTTGAGTAACCTGGTCTAGTGGAAGGTGTCCCCTGCTCATAGTAGGGGGCTGGTGCTGGATATCTTTACAGTTCCTCCCAACCCAAATCATTATATGATTCTATGAAGCTATAACTGAGTAATTCAGATGCAGATATCTGCACCGGTGACATCTGAAGCTGGGGGAGTTTTCTGGGTAACAGTCCATTTTTCTGGGCAACTCAAAAGGTCTCTGGGGTGCCAGGCAAGAACTTGGCCCAATGCTAGCATTAACACAGATGGTCACTGGGATTTATTCACACTGCTTAATTTGAGGTGGACTACATCAGGGACCTGAGGTCCACATCACTGAGGTCCCAGGCTGTGCCAAGATGGTAGGTGTCTAATTAACCAGTTCCCTTGAAGGAAGACATTTCTGTCCGCATAGTCAGTGGTGCAAGAAAAAAACCTTTGAAAGTCATATGGGGAGCACAAGTACCCACAAACAGCCCAAACCACAAGCACTCAACCTTCCTACACAAGGTAGACAGGCTTTTCCCCTTTAGAGGCTGGCATTGTTGCTCACCATTAACTACCCAAAGAAATGTGGATCTTGGTGACAGAAACATCTGCAATTTTGCTTTTAGATGCCTGAATAAGACAGGATTCAGGCTACCTGTCAAGAAATGAAATGAGGTCTAATGTCATGTATTCAACTGATGCACAGGTCTGTGCACCACTGGTCACAGAGTCCTGACATGTGCACTTCTGTGCATGCGTGGAGTTGAGTGTACCAGTAGAAGGAGAGAGAGGGAGGAAGCAGACTCTTCTGGACATATGCATTACATCCGAGAAGCTGTCCCTTAAATCTCCTGGCCTGTTGTGCAGGACGATTGTGGCTGTGGTGGCAGGAATACATTTTCAACTGACCACATGCTCAAACCCAAAGGCAGAGCCTTCTTTGTTTCCTCCCCCCACTGCTCCCCCCTTATAACTGGAAGGTTATGTGTTTCTTAGCTACTGGTCAGACTGCAAGTGCCTGCCAAGAAGCTTTCAGGGAATTTCCTCACTATGTAACAAATTTATGAGTCATATGAAAATCTGGGAAATGATTCAACCAGCTGTCTTTAGTTGACTCAAAGATTTTTACAACACCTCGGTGCCTCATCTTTGATTTGAGCCAGCAGAATGGTTTATGGTAACATCAAATGGTCTTATGTTCACTTGAAGGATGCTTCCTACTACCCAAAAAAGAAAGGAAAAAAGCTGTAAAGAGCCCACCACTAGGTGAATGGTGCACAGATCTGCTTCAGTTACTCACTAAGAAATGATGAATGTGGATGGGCTGCTGCTTCCCTACAGGATGGCTGCAGAGGTGGCTGTGTTGTGGCTTAAAACCAGTTGACACTGAGCTAAGCAGCTCAGGTACTGCAAGATACAGCCTTCGTTCATGGCAGAGACCAGGCTCGCAAAAGCTTTTGTTCAGTTTCTGGGCATACTCAGGGTTAACCACTTATTTCATAGAATCATAGAATAGTTTGGGTGGGAAAGGACCTTAAGATCACCTAGTTCCAACCCCCTGCCATGGGCAGGGACATCTCACACTAGACAATGTCGCCCAAGGCTCTGTCTAACCTGGACTTGAACACCGCTAGGGACGGTGCATTTACCACTTCTAAAGGAATCTGAGCAGATGCTGACTGAGCAGCACCTCAGTTAAAGCTGGTGAATGTTTTTAGTTTTTAACTTTTTATCCTGCAGTCTCAGGCATTGCCTTCAAAACCTTGTATTCAGCTGAACATATAGGGATCCCAGCCAAACAGCCACTGAGCAGCCTTTGGAGCAAACTTCACAAGGGAAGCACACAGCTCACACTCACGGCTGGGGAGGAGGTGAATCTGCCCTCCCAGCTACACTTCTGAGGTATAATTTGTCTTCTCTCCAAGGAGTGTAACTTGCAGCGCATTATTTGCCAAGGGAGCAGAGCCTTAGGTTGCTTCTATCCCAACTGAGGGCACAAAAATGCCTCTTTTTCTTACCTGTATTCCTTGTATACCCAAATATCTTGCAGTCTTGCCTGCAGAGAGGCCAAGGATAGTCCCAAGCATGCAGAACACTTGGAGGACAAAGCTTCAGCTGGAAGAGAGATGGACTAAGGAGCAGGCAGATAGGTACAGATGTAGGCACTAGGCTGAGGAGATTAAGTGGATTAACCCTTTAATTGGGAGCATGCCTTCCTCTTGGGTGACACAATAGCTTTGGATTCCCCTCTTCTTCTCAAGGGGACTTAGAGTACAAAAAAATCCATCTATAAGTTACCACAGGCACATGGACATTGTATCAGCCAGAGGTGAGCCCCTAGCCAAGGGCTAATGTGTGCTGTTTCAGTCCTCATGGCACCATACAGGAAAACATTCCCTCCAAAGGCTTTCAAACTCTTCCTCCTCCAATTTCCATTGTTTTCCTTCCGGCTGAGCAAAAGTTGAATAAAAGTCACTGGATTCAGGCCTGGAGTAATATTCTCATAGGCACTGAAATTGCTTCCTCAGCATGGAAAAGTAGGTCTGTTAAGAGCTTGTGAGCCTTGCCAGCAGAAGACCTCTGAAATCTCTATCAGGAGCCCATGGGCAAGGCCCCTACCCCACAACAAGTGTCACTAGCATAGCCAGTTCTCACACCCAGCAAACACTGTAGTTTTATAGGTCTTGGTGAAAAAAGTGGGGTCCTGCATGGAGCTTGTTGTGACATCACACCCAGAAAAGAGACACCAGTGCTTATGGAGAATACTCTCACCAGCAACCAGCCTTTGCTGGAGGAAAAGCAGACCATGGGTCTTCTGCTGCTCACCTAGACAGTACAGGCAACCTCCTGTAACCAGGGCTATCCTCAGCAGACATCAGTTCTTTACTACCACTGCTGTTGCCAGTTACCATCATTAATGGGACCTGTGCTTTTTCCTCAAGAGAGCCATAATAAGAGCAATGAGATTTTGGTAGAGTTATGTGAGATCTGAAAGGCCAGCCCATTTAAAGAGCCAGAGCACAACAAGGGTGTCATTAAGCAACTTTAGCTACAGTTTAATCATGGAATAATAGAATAATTAGGGTTGGAAAGGATCTTAAGATCATCTAGTTCCAGAATCAGAGATTTGTATTTGATAATTTGATATAGAAAAATCACTTGGAACGTGTTCTTTTTAAAAACTGTAAAGAGGGACAAATCCATTTAATAGATAGCACTAGAGCTAACCAGAGAACAGAAAGCAGAAGTAGAGCAGGAATGTTTCTTCCAGTAAGAATTAAATTGCTGCAAACAGAAAAGAAGAAAAAATGGAATTCATTATGACAGAACTAAACCAACACTCTACACTAAATATCCAAATGAATTTAATTATTAGAACCATGCTTCCAGCATGAATTTCCATGTCTATGAAAGCAATCAGCCACATAAAGAATTGGCCACAGTAGCCTAAAATGCTTTTGATTTAGCCACTTGATTTCACTGCCAAAATGTTTGTGGCAAGCAGCAATCAGTGTAGCTGAAATTAACGCACCTCTTGTAGCAGTCACAAAGCACATTGCAGGTGTAATGTGGCCTACAAATAGGCCACATTTGGCCTACAAATAGGCCACAGTTGTAATGCTTTGTGTCAGCACCCGGAGAATCACTGTACAACATGTTAAAGGCAAATACAATACACTTTAAACAGCCAGGACAAGTAAGGGTTCAGTGGAGAGCAGTATTAATTTGATTTACTGGGGATCACAACCTATATTCAGTGAACTGAGCCACCCTTCTCTGTCCAGCCACTTAGAGCAACTGTACTTTTAATACAATTATTCAGAAACTGTATAAATCCTTGTCAAAGTTTTTATCCATATCACAAATATACATATATAAGCTTGCATGAAATTCTTGGTTTTGTCCATTTTCAAAGGATACAAAGCTGGGAACAGTGGAGGATGAGCAAATTAGAAACTTGGGGAAAATTAAATGGTGATGCTATTTCGTGACTATTTTCTGGTCAAGAATTCCCCTTTCATCCTTCTGTCCCCTTTCTATTAAGCAGTGTTGTAACTACCATTTGTAACAAGCATAGAGGACAAAGATACCTGGCTTCAGGGGATTTGGCAAAGATTCTGGGCTTGAGCCTAGCAGCAGATACAGAGCACTTGTACATTCGTAACAGGCTCTCTCTTCCATGACCTCTGTGATTTTTATTGCTTACTGTCGTGGTTTAAGCTGTAAATCAGCCCCACAGTTTGCTACATGGAGAATCGAAAGAATGCAATTCCCAAAGGTTGAGATAAGAGCAGTTTAGTAACTAAGGTATAACACAAACCACTACTGCTACTACTAGTAATAATAATAGCAAGAGAAATACAAAGGA
>JAOEHY010037133.1:18164-28476 GCA_025447955.1 Psilopsiagon aurifrons
GGCCACAAGTCAAAAACACAGCACTGCACCAGCTACTGAGAAGGAGAAAAATGACTGCTACTGCTGAACCCATGACACTTACCTGTGTATACATAATCATTTTGAGATATCTCCCCTTACTATAAAATAAACATGAATTATTTTTTTAAAAGGGAGATAATAAACTTCAGAATAACTCTTAAATTTACCCAAGCAGACAAGGGGGAATGTGAGGTTACTGTCATGAAGGATAGATTCTGGCAGTTGAACACAGATTGCTGCTAATGATTTTAATTAGCTTTTGGAAGCACAATCTACCCATTCTGAAGCCAGGGTACTGCTGCCAGCGATGTTGCTTTGGAAGATTGACAGCATAAAACATTTTCTGTAGTGAGACTTTGTACAGCTCCGGGTGTCACGCAAACTGTGATTTGTCTCCTGCAGAACTGCAATAGGAAATCCATAGCCAGTAGGATTTCCAGCTGCAGATCTCCAGCAGGTAACACACGTGCTCCCTTGGGAAACTGGAGATTAATAACCAGGCACTGAGACCTGGTGCCTTCAGGTGCAAATCTGAAAATCAGCTTTTCCACCTGGCAAATCATTTCACCTCCTTATTATTATTTTTTTAATTCATTTAGTTTATAGACTTTTCAGAGGGATGCTAATCCCTGCCTCCATGTTTGTACAGTGCCTAGTATGTAGTAAGGACTGAATCACAGCTGGGTCTATCAACCTGCAGGAATAGGAACAATGAAGTTGCAATAAATTAGCAAAGCAACAGTAGATACTTTGGAGGTGGGTGGGATAAAGTCCTCCACTGGTGGACCAAAGCTGGATAACAATTTAATAATGAACAGCAAATCTAATCAAGTGTGGAAAGTGCATTAGGAAAAATATTTAAACTATTAAAAATCTCAGAACTACATGAAGGGCCTTTCCCTGCATTCTCCTTTGGAGTCTGGCGAACATGTCAATGTTCTGTAGAGCCGTACGCATGCTGGCCAGAGCTGAGAGCAGTCCTGCTGCCATTCAGGGTCTGACCAGCCTCAGGGTTAAGGCAGAAAGGAAGCTCTCCCTACATGTCCCATAGCCTTCCACATTGAGAAGCCTTCCCTAAGATCCTGAGAGCTGAAAGGGAGTGAGAAATGAGAGCATACAAGAGTGACAGGCAGCTGCCCAGACAGGGAGCTGGTTTGCGAAGGCAGGAGCTTATGGCTTCCCAAAAATCATTTTCCTGCTGAGGTGCCTCAAGTTGAGTGATGAAAAGCAGAGGGACCCAAAAGAAATAATATCTTTGGAGGCTTTCAGCACATCCCAGCAGGACAGTTAGCAGAGCTTGACGGCCCTCAGTACACGTTAACAGCACAGCTTTGCCATCCTAGAGCACCTTCAATATCTCCATTACAGTTCAGTTGGGAAGAGCCAAGACAAACTCAGCAAACTCAGGGAAAGACACTTGTAAAGGACTTCAAAAACTGCCTGATGTCAGAACATACTGCATAACGTGGAGAACTTCTAAACAACCTAACTCATCACTCCTTTAGCTCTGCAGCTACCCTCTAATGCATGCGTTTTAGAAGCAAGCTGGAAGTAATGTCTGAGACAAGGAACAGTTTATCCTTCAGCATGGGACAGAGAAAAAAAATGAAAGGAATACAAATTACTGGTGAGGAAAGAGACATTTAGGAGACAGTCCGACCAAGAGTTAATTAGGTTGAATGCTTGTGCTGAATTTTTTACCAGGTAGAAAGATACCAGACAAAGACAGAGACGTCCTTGTGCTCAACAGGTAATAGCTGGTGCCCTCACAGAGGAATTTGAAGTATTCCAGAAGAGACCAGGAGGAACCAGCAGATGCAGAGTTGGTGTCACCAAAAATTCTGAGCTCAGTATGATGTTATGCTGACTGATAGAATCATAGGTAGATATTGAACATATTATTTAAAACAAATCAGGTCAAAGATGAGAGGAGTTGATCACAATTTTCACTAAAAAAGCAAGTGAAAGAGGACTTAGTATTTTCTACAACTTAGAAAAAGTTTGGGTTGCTTTTATACCTTTTATCATAAATCACTGAGCCCGGAGCACATGTTTAAGTACTTTGCTGAATCAGGGCCATTATGAATAAGAGCCTGGCAATTCTCCCCTGTTAATGAGCTTCCAGGAAATGTACAATTGTTTTTAGAAGAAGTCTAATGAAGACAGATTTGTATGAGATCTCATTTGATGCAGCCAGAAAACCCAAATTCATTGACCAAACAAAAGCTTGGGAGTCATTTTTTTGGGGGGTGTCTGATTATACTTCCAGGAGTGCTGGCATGTAATGCTTTCAAACTTTCATTGAACTTTACTCTCTCACTCTAGGCGATTATTTTCCCTTGATGTCTGATGTTGAATGATATACGTGCACCTGCATGATAATGGCTGGCTAGA
The DNA here is from genome assembly GCA_025447955.1 of Psilopsiagon aurifrons. Taxonomy (NCBI): domain Eukaryota; kingdom Metazoa; phylum Chordata; class Aves; order Psittaciformes; family Psittacidae; genus Psilopsiagon; species Psilopsiagon aurifrons. The sequence continues at coordinate 20,580 of JAOEHY010037133.1, forward strand.
TATATCTTAACTGAGCTGGGAAAACCCAAAACGTCACCTCTACACTTGACCATTTTATTTGTTTTATGGCTCTGGTATGGATCCTTTCTCTAAAAGCTACCAGTGGAACTTACATTTGTCAGGGGAAATGTGGGTGTTTTATCATACCAGCTGTTTAAAGTCTCCTACAACTTTGCAAACTGCTTTAGGAGTCCTTGCTTTTATCACCGCTTAAACTTCCAAGCAGCCACCAGAACAAAGGAAGGAACAGCTGGGAAGCTTTAAAAGCAGCAGTGTTTGCCATTTCACTCAGGTTTAAGTACAATAATTAATAAAACTTCCCCTCCTCTTCCACCCCATCTCAGTGCAAGATCACTTTGGAACAGGACTTCTTGCCTGTCCCTTCTGCTATTTTTTAGCAGTTATATTCCCCTATTCCAAAATAACAATTATTATTATCATGTCACTTCCATATTGTGCTAGCATTCCTTATCAACCTGCTAAAAGGCATTGTGCTTAGGGCAATTTTTATTAAGCATAAGCAAAAAATTCTGGTATTTCATTCATCTGAAAAAGAAATCTTGCAGGGGAGCAGGAATAGAGCAGGCATGGCCAAAGGAGGTGAGAAACACCTCGCTTCACTTCAGCCGTCTACAGGTTAAGTATCTCAAATTAGTGAATCATATGGGCTCCACCTACAGCCAACAAAGAGTCACGGCCTCCGAAAGGTGATTCATCTTGGCTGCTTCAGACACCTCTCTTAGCATGGGATGAATCATGCTCTGATCTTCTTCCACTCCCTCCACATACTAGAGAAGGATATCTGGTGTTAGCCAAACCTGCAGGCAGTTGCATTAGGTCAGGCAAATCCCACCTGGGCACTGCGGTGGTCTTTCCAGCCTGATTTTCCATCAGGCTTTCCTTCAGTGGATAATGACGGATGCTCCTCAAAGATGCAAACCAAAGAGCAGCACCGAGATCTGTAACGTTCTGGGCTGTGCAGTAATTAAGTGTGAAGAAAATTGCTTCCTTCCCCTTTGTGGTGATTAACATATGCTCTGAAGTGTGAGGGCTGGATTGATGGCCGTTGTAACTTTATCCCAACTGAAGCTGCTGGAGTAAATTTCACGGGTGGAAAGAGTGCTCAGGATCCCTAAGAGATGAGGCTGGGTCCTCTGAAAGGACCCAGAGGCTTGAAACGGTGCTGATAGGGAAAACAAATTATGGGATTTAATAAGAAATAGCAGTGATCATGTTTTCACACAGTACATGGTTGAGGAAAAAGCAGCAGTGGGTACAATTCTGGGTATTTCTCAAATGCACTTAGGGGTCTTAATTCCCACTACATATAAATATAGACATTGAAACAACTGATTTATTTTATTCCTTTCTCTGACAATCAATGCCATGAATGGTGGTTTTGGCCTTTTTTGCTCTGCTCAGGACATCCCCATAACTCCTGTTCTGCACCCCAGCAGGACACTCTCCATGCCATGAAGAGAGTCCTCCCTCTGACAAGTGAGGTTGGTCCTTTATTGACAGGATAATGCACCCACCTGTGGTTGCAGCAGGGATATTCCAGGGATGAGTTGCCCTTGCTAGGAAATGACCTGCTGAGTTCCCCAAGATGTTCAGCTCCCCACATCTCAGGCTAATGCCATCTGCAATCCAGGGTGACCTCCCAAATGCCACTGAATGGAGGGATGGATCAATCTAGCCAGAGACCTGGGCTGCTCAGCAGAGTGTCGTTTCACTGTGGCCACACAGACTTGTGGCATTAACAGGCAATACTGTAAGGAAAACCACTTGAAACTTGTTAAGCAACACAAGGTACCTGTGTTTCCCAGCAGAGACTTTTCCAAGATAGTGGCACTTCGACACTTCCAACAGATGGCATTTACAAATCATTATTAACAAAACAAAGCACTTTAAAAGGAGTCACCCCAGGGCATTCTGGCCTCTGTTAAAACAGATTTCTCAAAAACATTTATGGACTTAAATGAAACTCATTTCAGAACGCCGGCAAAATTGTCTCCAGGTTGCACTCTGGCTTTGCTACCAGTCTAGTCCTTAAAATTACTCACCAGGAAAGGGAAAGGGTTTTTTTCCTAGCTAAAGGGTTCCTGCGTGTTCTGCTCAGCTGTGAAAGTCCTGTCAGAATTCAGCTGGCCAAATGCGGGTGGCTGAGATTTGATGCAGTGTATAAACCAGATTGTCATTAATGTTGTTACTATTATTATGATTACATTACTATTACGTGAATTACAGCCTTATCTGAAATTTCGCTTAGACAAAGGGTAGGAGTTAGAAATGCCATAACAAAGAAAGTGAGGCAGAGCAAATGATTTGCCCTGGGACACACAGGAGGTCAGTGGCAGAACTAGGAAATGAGTTCAGCTTTCCTAAGACCCAAACTAGCTTCTTTAAAACAGGGCTAACTACAGATTTTTTAAGGTGTCCATCTCAGCGGCATCCAAGCTCCTGTCCCAGGATCCCAACCTGCACATAAACTGCTATGCTCTGGAAGCTGTTCTTTATTCTTCTGCCAGTAAATCCAAAAACCTCATGAATAAGAGTGAGAGAAATGGTTTCAGAAATGCATTTGCTGGTAACTTTCACTCTCTAGCTCATATTGTTAACACACCCAGCTCCAAATGCTGGATGGCAGATGGAAATACTCATTGGCCTGATGGATTTATGGCTGTCTGAATCCTTGTGGCAATACATATTGCCTTCAGAACAACATTTTCTTCACAGTGAGCCAAGTCCTGGTGCAGTTGAAGTTATTGGAAGTTTTGCCACTAACTGTAATGGGATCAGGATTTGGATTTGTGTCTGCAGATGCAAAATAACCCACTATTGCAAATCTGGAAAACAAGAATTGAATTAAATGGGGTGCTATTGAGGAAAAAAGAGAGTAAATTGAAGATCTGGTAAGATTTAGGATTAAGTTTTGCCCCATCTCTGTGTCTCCTTAGAAGATATCTCAGACTATTCTGAGGTGATTTCTAGCATATTTGGTGTAAAGGCACTGTTACAAAACTCTCAACAATCTAAGTCGGCATCCTGGTGGCAGACAAGGAGAGGAGGATGCTGCTTTGGTGTGTGTTCACACTACCATAGATTTGCAGCACTAACACACAGCAAGCATAGGCTGGAAATGTTCAACAGGTCCCAGAAATCTACACTCAGTTGTGGTGAGGGACACCATTTCCATACTGAGAAGTGACTGATTATCTGTGGCAAATTGGTCTCTTATGACACTCATTGTTTCTTTTAGCTCTTTTGCCTATCATTATGTGTTTTGTGACTTGGAGTTTTATGTCACAAGATACTGCAGCATGTGAAGGTGGGTTTTGCAATCAAAACAGACAATCAGGAACTAATAACATTTGGACACAGCTCCTGACATTGCCTTGGTGATTTTGGGGCTTCTCTGAAACCACCTGTAAAGATACAGATGCATTTGATGGGGCAAGGATTGTGTATCCCCTCCTGCAAGTCACCTCCATCCCCTATAAGGGAAGAAGAACACTTTAATGACTATTTCAGGATCTGAAGCAAAGACCGACCATTCACCAAGTTTGCTGAGCATCTTCAATCTAGCTAGAAAGAAAAAACCTGTTGAGTGCAAGTCTTTTCACAGCTCTGCCTTGAAAGGGGAGATGAAATCCTCTCTCCTGAGCTGCTTGTCTTGGCCAGCTCCAGCTGTGAGCTTGCAGCCACTCTCCTTCCTGGGCAGAGTGAGATAGCAATGCGGAAATCACCGCCTGTGGCTGATTACACAAGGCAGGTGTGATGCCAAGAATATCGTCACTAGTTTCGCTTGCCAAGTACCTGGATGCAGCATGAACAATTGCATCCTGCAGATAGCTCCGTCAGCCGATGAGCACATTCCCCTTGGAGATAGGATGACTGAACATGCAAACTAATGTGCTTGCGAGCCTTTCATGTGCAGAGCTGTAACAGATGTTTAAAGATCATCATACTCCAGCACTGGGAAAGTGTCTAGGAGGCCCTGGATAAAAGTTTTCTTGGCACAGGTTGTTTTTCTTTCTTTTTTTGGTTTTTTTTTTTTTTGTTTTGTTTTGTTTTTTTTTTTTTTCAGATGAGCTGAAGGGAGAAAGTTCCTGTTAATAATTATTTTCTGTCTGTGAGCAAGGGACTTATGATGAGTGTCCTAGCACATATATAAGGGAATGCCAACCAGATAAATGCAGATTTTCTCTTCCCTGTGGGTCCCTATATCTCAGTGAGCTTTAGAAAGTTGCGTCAGACATCCTTTTTGGTGACACCAGCAATTAAAAACCTATAGCTAGAAGAACCTCGAACGTGCATCACAGGTGATGCCCACAAGAATCTCAGATGACAATAGGTACTTTTTGAGAACTTTTCTTGAAGCTAAGTTAAAAATGGTATTGTGTGTTCTCCAAGATTCGCCTCAGATCATATACACTTCTAATTAAGTGTTTTGAGCCGTGTTGCACATGGTGGTCTGTCTTTTCAGTAAGACTACTTGAGCTTGGCTCCCTTCTCTACAATAACTAAGGCAGATATTGGTGAGCCGACACGTCTTCTCATGTATTGCTGCAAGCTATGATGGCCCTTGCGATAATGAGGCCCTTGACAATACCATGTGAGTGTGAAGCTTTGCATCTCCCTTGAATTCCCCTGCCAGCATAGCCCTGTGTTTCTTTTGGGATGCACTTACTGTAGGCATGGGCACAGGCAGCTCATCACATGGATTGTCTTTGGGACATGACTGGAGGATGAAACTGCTGTCTCAGTGCTCCATTCTGTAGGACCTGTCCTCAGAGCTCATTAGGAGATCAGGATCCTGACCTGATGTGTGAGGGCAGAATGTCTGAGGACCACCATTATGTGCTGTTGGACACAGATGGCAACAGTAGGACGCCCAAGATTTAGGAAACATGGCCACTTATTTGAGCATATAAAGGGTGAACCCCATGGGTGCTGGATAAGGAGCTTATTGCAAATCCGACTTGATGTTCCTCTGACTCTGTTCTCCATGTGTAGAAGGGAGATGCCCACTTCTCCTTTCTTTAATATTGTCCATCTCCTTTCATGCTCCCCAGTATACAAGCTCTCTGCAGCTGCAGATACATTTGATTTGCAGATTGCTAAAGCTTTTAAGTTTGTATTTTTCATTTATACCAAATAGTTAAATGCCTGGTACAAGCAATCAGGATCATGTCTACTGAAGTTTGCATTCCTGCTATGAAATCCTAGAGCAACTATTTAAGCTGTCTCACCAAGGACCGTCCCATCCCACCGTGAAATAATGCCTTCAGGGCAGCAGCACATGCTGCAAAACCTATTGGGTTAAGTCCTGTTTAATCAACAAGAGTTGTTATGTAGGGCAGCTAAAAAGTCTTCAACTCTTGATGGATTTGGCTAGCTTACTGTGGAGTTACCTATCTTTAAACAAGGAAGAACATTTATCCTCAGGGTCTGACCTGGAGCCACTGCAAAGTGCTAGGACAATTTTAACCGTTTACGCAGAGCTGGGAATAGACCCCTACTGGCTGCTGCAAAAATTTCAACCTTCTTTTCCTTGCTGTTGCCGAGTAGAGACAGAGAAGACAGAGACATGGACAAATAGCTCATAAAAGACATTTTTCTAGTCTAGATTGGAACACCGTGGGAAAAGCTCACCCCCTCCTTCTTCATTTATGAGTGCTATGTTTTGAACGCTGGCTTTTGGTAAAGGAGTATTTCACTATCAAATTGTAAGGTGAAACCTGGTATTGAATGTCCATCAGCGTTAAAGAGAGTGTATCAAAAAAAGGACAGAGCACCAAAATAAGCTTGACACAACTTCAAACAAAAACTGGAGGCAATTGCTCTCAGTTTGTGTCAGTAAAACAGTGATTTCTGTCCCACTCTTTTGAATTTCTTTTTTAGCAATGAGGTTACAAATGAAAGATTGATTGCAGCTTCATTGAAGATGGAGTTTAATTCGTTAATGTTTATAAAATGCTTTAAGATCTGCAGCCAGATAAGTGCTAAGTAGTCTTATTGCTGAAATGCAGATGAATTTGCTTATCTCTCATGTAAATCAGCTTAAAACATTACCCTGAAATTAACAGCTCTGGGGTTAACAATAGGCTCAACCAGACACTAAACTGCAGTACTTATCATATCACAACATTACCCTTTTTAATTACACACCCTGCTGCGGTTTTTGGAACAAAATAAGCTACACTTCAGATATGGGCAGCTGGACAGCGCTGGGAGGAAAGCATTTGTAACTGCACGACACATATGTCAATCGTGAAATTAAACAGATGGCCCAGTCACTCATCAGTGAAAGTCCACCAGGGGCTGTAAGAAAGAAGGAGATTTCCTATGTAACGTAACAATTTGGACATCAGAAGGTTTCGAGTTACAAGATTTTTCTTTATCCTCCACCTGAAACTTTTAAGGGTTATCATCAGGGAATTTCACCCGGACTTCAGATACTAATCTAGTTTTATGCTGGTTTGATCTGTCTGTTGAGAGCTGGCAGCCAGCTCCGCCAACTCCATGTAAGTGTATACCGTGAGGCAGATGGACCAGACCCTTGCAGCCACCATGATATGTCTGGAGCTTGCAAATCCCCGTGGTTTCCAGAAATCCTCACACATGATGAACTCATGAAAGAGCTAGGCCCAGCACTCACTGCATCATGCAATGGCAGGACAGGTTTAGAGGTTGGGATGCAGGGAAGCAGGAGCAAGTATTCACTTGTTGCTCATCCGTGCATTGCCACCGAAGCCGCAAGTGTCAGATCCAGCATTAAAACATGTTCCAGACCATGTAACCACTAAACTCACTTCAAACCTGCTCTGTGAGTTTTTCTTACTCTGAGCAGCATGCACAAGTAATACCTACTGCAGGTCTGCCTGGTGTAAAACTGTAAAAACAGGAAAATGGGCTCAATTAAGATTAAAAGTCACCTTATGTCTGAATTCTTCATCCTTCTTCACTTACAGACATGAAAGGGATGATTATCAACATTTCTAAATGCATTTCTGGCAATGGTTAGCAGTTCTAACCAAAGTCAGGGCTCTGATGCGCACATGAGTGCAGGTAAAGACACGTTATACACAGGGTGATTTACAGCCTAAGAGGACACCAAAGAAAGATTAGATGAAGGGAAGAAAGGGTTATTATCCTCAGAGCACTTAGAGTCAAACTTTTGGTAGTGTTTAAATGCCTATTGGTGTTTTCAAAACTTGACATCTAATTCCCTTTGAAAACCTGTTCCAGATTTACAGAAGTGGTCAGGTCTCTCAACTGGAGATACATTTTCAAAGGAGCTCAGATTCTAATGGGAAAATGGGCGAGCTTGCAGGAGTGCCCTTTGAGATATTTTGCAAAAGTAAGAATACAAATCAAAATGCTGTCTGAAAAAGTGAAAAGACAGGTTTACACAGCCTCTATCAGTTGCAGCATGAGAATATATGTTTGAACTGATTTGGACTTAATTAAAAGCCTTTTGATGAAGAAATTACCAATTTTAGCTTCAATTAATCAAGAACCTACCATCTTCCTCTTCGGCAACACAGAAAACCATGGATAGCCTTTTCTTCCCATCACACTGAGTTTGCTACATAGAACAGTCTGGGGAAAGCTCACTGCCCTGGAGTTCAAGAGAGCAGACTTTGGCCTATTCAGGAACCTTCTCAGTAAAGTTCCATGGAATATTGCCCTAGAGGGCAGAGGGGCCTAAGACTCTTGGTTGATATTCAAGGATCACCTGCTGCATGCTCAGGAGTGCTGCATCCCAACTAGAAGGAAGTGTGGCAGGAGGGCCAGGAGACCCCCCTGGATGGATAAGGAGCTGCTGAGGAAAATTCGAAGGAAAAAAGAGGCTTATAAAAGGTGGAAGCAAGGACAGATGGCCTGGGAAGAA
>JAOEHY010037134.1:0-34844 GCA_025447955.1 Psilopsiagon aurifrons
GGAAGCCGGGAGGAAGCAGAGACAGGACACCTGACCCAAACTGACCAAAGAGGTATTCCATACCGCAGCACGTCATGACCAGTATATAAACTGGGGGCAGTTACCCAGAAGGGTGAGATCGCTGCTCAGACTGGGTATCGGTTGGCGGGTGGTGAGTGGTTGTATTCTCTTCCCTTGTTATTTCCCTTATCATCATTATAATTGGTGGCAGCAGCAGTGGTTTGTGTTATACCTCAGTTACTGCACTGCTCTTGTCTCAACCCATGGGAGTTACATTCTTTCAGTTCTCCTCCCCATTCCCCCCAGGAGCCGGGGGGAGGAAGGGGGGGGGGAGTGAGAGAGAGACTTCAGGGTTTAACTGGGAGCTGTGCCACAGCCGCCACACACTCAGGGCAGAGGGAAGGCAGCAGAGCCGGCAGTGAGCAGCCTGCATGCCGGTCTGGGTTATGGCTGGGCTTAAACCACAACAAACCCACCTGGGCAGCTTGTGATGGGGAAAGAGACAGTGGGAACACGGATGGATTCAGCAAAGGGTGGGAGGCAGCACCTTCTGTTTCTTCTGGGGGCCAGCATGGATACGAGAGGACTTAGGTTTCTTCCAGAGCTTGTGACCACCCACCCCTCTGCCCACCCCATGGGCTGGTCTCTCTGTTGGTGGCTCTCAGGCTGGCCAGGCATCCCCAGGCTGCCAACTGCAGAATGTGTTTCATTACCTTCTTGCACCATTAGAAATGCAAGGGTTTTCTCTTTGCGCTCACTCTACCCCAAACACGTTCCTTCCTCTAATTTAGTACTTTGGTTGCTTATACACTCTTGAATCCTTTCTGGCTTTCAGCTCAAGAGGTGATGTGTGCTGGGTTGCAGAGCTCTCCCAGGTAGATGAGATTGATGTTTTTGCAAGTTTGGGCAGATGGAGAGAGGGATGGGGAGCTGTTAGCTGCTGTAGCAGCAGTACCCCTGGGTGCAAACAGCACACAGCCACGTACCGGGATGCCTTGAGAACACGGCTACTGCAGATCATATGGTAACACCTTGGGTAATCATTGTGCTGTCATTCGAACCTGGCTGTTACTATTTTTAACATGAGGCTTGTTCGTAATTTTTTGTTCAGGTTGAGATTAGACTTCTTTCTGATTATGGTTGGCTGAGCTCCAGATTCATGGGCAAGAATCAGATATCTCTTAGTCTGTTTGGGTTGTTTTTTAACATTGCTGCCATTTCCCCCTTGGAAAAATAAATAAAATAAGAAACTTCTATTTAGGTTCATCCTCATTAAAATCTCTCAGTATGAAAGCTAAACTTGGGTCCTAAGCTGCTTGACAAGCTTCTCATTGAGGGGGACGATGAGCTCTGTGGAGGTGGTAGGGCCACGTGCAGGAGGAATTGCTTACCATGACTTTGTTTTCTTGTTAATTTTCAGAGACCTCTCTGGGAACCGGCTCACCACTCTGTCATGGCAACTCTTCCAGACCCTGCGACTCTTTGAACTGTAAGTCCCACCCTGGAATCATCTCCTGGGAGAAGAGGGGAGGCTGAGAGGAGGAACAGTTTCCAAATAGAGCTATTCTGTGAATAATTACCTAGAACTCCAATGGGCAGCACAAACCTTTGGAGGCTTATCTGGCTACAGGAGCACCAGAGCAGAACTGCTTCTCTTTCAACTTCACAGCAGCTGGCTAATTAATGTCGGGATGATGAACAAGTCATGCTTGGGGTAGTAAATGGTTGACTAACTCTGGAAATGCACTTGAAATACTTACTAGGCCAGATTTTGAGTAAATCTTCTTAAATACTTGACCCTCCTCTGTTGCAGGGTAGGGCTAACTGGTTTCCTCCTGCTGATGGACATGCTTTATCTGACACACCTTTTTTTTTAGGCTGTCTCCCTTGGTCTGTAGCAATTGAGTCTCCTGTGTGGGAGATGAGATAGTATCTCTCCTGGGGCGTTGGTGGCCTTCAGCCGGCTGAATTATTGATAGAGCATTCAGCCCTGTGCTTGAAGAATAAGTGGACATGAAATCAATGGAGCGTTGCCCTGATGACCTATTTTGTTGAATTTTAGAAATAGTTGTTTGTTAGGTATAAAAAAATATATATATGTAGGATTTGTCCCAGAGGATCCTGGGAAGCTCCATTCATCCTCACTGATGATCAATAGAGCTGTAAGCTAGAAGTGACTTATGAAAGAATAAAGACAGTCTTTCAAGTGGGAGTAAGTGTGTTATCACCGGTGTTACTGCAGTGTATTTTATTTCTGTCAAATTGCTAAATGAAAAATACTAATGGTGATATTAGAAAATAGAGAAACGCCCTCCTGATGGGGGGATCTGGCTTGCAGAGCTGAAATGCTGAATTTGGAATTTATCGCCTTACTCATTACAGTTCTAAATATTTTTTCTAGCCTGGCTCAGGTTTCAAGTTTAATAGCATGAGTCATTTGTATTCTTAGACCTTTAGTTATTGTCATTGCACTGTCTGGCAAAACTCAGATTGATGGTTGTTACCCAAGAGACACTCAAGAGTGGAGGAGCAAATGGGGCTGCAGTCCTGAGCTAGAGGCACTGGCAGGGCCCAAAGTAATGGTGAGCCTGCAGATTAATGGCAGTACTTCCAACAGGGCTTGTTTTTATGTGGCTTTGTTTCATTTGGTCATGTTTTGTTTCTTCAGGCATGTCCCAGGTCTGCCAGCCCAAGTCAGGCTCAAAAGGCCAATACCAAGCATAAAAGGAATTGAGATGCTGCTGTTTGGGCAGCAAAGTGTGCTAGTCCCCATCTGATGAAGTATGCATCTGTGTTGTCCTGGTATGGTGATCCTGACAGAAAAGCTGCTGTACTTGGAGTGACTTTAGTTGGTGCCAGCAGAGTCACTTGGGTCCAGGGCTCTGCAGCCTGGCAAGTGGGAAGGAAGGAACTGTGCTCAAGGACTGTTTTCTCAGAGCTAAGAAGCCCTGACTGATGACAGAAATAATGCAGATAGAAACATGGGACATCACACTGATGGTTGGTAGAAAGAGGTGATGTGGTGGGAAAGCAGCTCTGATGTGATATGTGGTGTACATGGCGTCTCATGGGGAGGTTTGGCATTGCACATGACTGGAGCCTCTTCCTGACCTCTCCTGCCACCAGGCTGTGACAGGGGGCTTGGCAAACCACCCCCTGGTACCAGCTCCAGTGGGCCAACTTAGACCTTCAAATGTGAATGCCTGAAGGGTCTGGCTTGTTGTTGGCTGAGCTGGAGTAAGAGCATGGTCAGTGGTGCTCCTTGTCACTAAGGACCCCCCATACATGCGAGCGCAAGGGGGATGATCAGTACCAGAATGAGATGGTGGTGCTGTTCCCTAAAATGTGCTGAGAGAGGGATACTTTATCTGATGGATGCTGGGGCATAGGTGTTAATGGGGCAGGGGGATGTGCCTGCAGTGTCCTCCCTGGGGAAGTGAAACTGTCCCGCTAAACTTTGGATTTATTTGGGATAAGACAGCATGGATGTGTAGCTTAATCTATGGGCTCTGAGTAATCATTCACATAAAGATCTACTGTGGGATAGAAAGATGGGACCTGCTGATGAGGAAAAGCATATATATGAGATGCGGGGAAATTAGTCGTAGGTATGGAAAAGTGGGAAATACTGTATTTATTTTTTTTTAGAAATGCAGAGGATGGGTGAGTAAAAGACATTTTTTTTGGCACACTGAGCTCCAAGGAGGCTTCCAGAACCTGGGAAGGAGGCAGAATACATGGCCCACATAAAGTGAGTGTGAAATGCTGGTGAGAGCTAGAAAGGGAGATGCAGACTGACATCAGCCAAGGACTTGAATTTGAGCCAAAACACTCTGGAAAGGAAGAGGGTGGTGAACAGTAGAGACTGATGCGAAGGCAGTAAGCCATAGGGAGGCAGGCTGAGCAGCAGCACTTGTGCACGGCTGTGCAGAGGAAAGAAGAACCCAGAGACACATAGATGCCGGAAAGAGTCCGTTCTTCTTGAGAGGGTTAGGTCTTCAGTGGGGGTTGGTGGGACAAGTGGGTGCAGGTCTGCAGTGGTTCACCAGAGGCACTTTATGTTAAGAACCAGCACTACGAGATAACTGTGAATCCAGAGGGAGGACAGTCACTGAAGGCAAAACTGACTTGAAATGAGGCAGCTTGGAACAGCAGGGAACACAGGAAGGGAAGCGATGGGAGGATCATCTCCAGGAGAGTGCTGGGAGAAGATTAACTACAAATGATGCAATGTGGAGATTGCCAGGGAACACAAGACCTGACAAAGCTACTCACAGTGAGCATGGAGGAGGAAAGAGCAGAAGACTAATGGGAAGATCATGCCATGCTTTCAGAGCAGGCAGGTGGATGGGCATTTGGGACTTGAAACAGCTGCCTGGCTGCATTCGAGGCATATCAAGCTCGGGAAAATGGTATTGCTTTAAAGCACAGTTTCTTTTATTGTTCAACAGAGCTGAGATTTTTTCCCCTGCTGACTCAGTGAAGAAAGGATGGCAAAACTGAGGCACACTTCCAAAGAATATTATCTCTTTTTCCTCCTGGCCAGAAGCAAGGCTTGGAATGGTTTCCAGTGACTCTAGCCCTAATTCCCACAGCACGGCTGACCTTGACTGCAGGGGTTTGGGCTAATGTGTGCATAACCCTCCGAAGTCTGAGGCTGAATGTGCACAGGGAAACATTTGACACATGCAACAGCTCATAAACATTGACTTAGAGCCTTTCTTATCCAGAAGTCACAGCTGGTTTCCTCTGTCATGTCTTTGGCTTCCTTTGTCATGTCCTCAGAGAGCTTAGGGCTGACATTTCAAGAAATTCCATTCCAGAAAGACCTAAAACTCTGGATCCAATTACATCTTTGGTTGTATAAAACCTTGTAGTCCTGAACATCTCACTGATCTGCCAGGCCCATGAGCATTTCTAATACTAGCAGTCTCTGCTAGCTTGCTCTGAGTATGTTTCTGTGATGCTACAGCAAGAGGCTTTGGTAGGGATGGGGCACAGCAGTGTCTCTGTTAATGTTCTGAGTCCAACTTATCATCTGTGCCTTTAGCTTCTAAACTTATTGCTGCCAACAGCCACACTAATAGAGTTGTAGCTAGACAGTGGGTACTTGCCTGCTCTTTACGATAGCTAGTCCAGCCATTGTGCGTCACTCTCTGAGTTCTTCCTTTTCTATCCCATCCTTTTTTGGCAGGGGTTTGGAAATAATGGTTCTGGATGGACTGCCAAGAGAAGGCCTGGTTTTGGGAAATAAATAGATATGAAAAACAAAAATAGATTTTTTTTCTCTCTCTGCTGTGTGCTCTTTGGTTCTCAAGCTTAGGGAAGCGATCTCAGTCCTGAGGTTAGGAGAGTGTTATAATTGCAAGTGTATGAAACCTTGGCAGCAATTTTATGTGAATCAAAACAGACAGGAAAAGTGTGGCAAGGATCTCCACTGCCCTCTGAGAGGTTTTAGCTGCAGACAGCTTTGCTTTAGCTGCTGAGTGGGGAGGTGTGGGACAAAGCACGTGAATCATTTAGCTGCCTAGCCTGAAAGAAAACTTGCTCCATGTGCATGTGAAGCTCTATCTAACCCAGTATATACTGGGATGCTGATGGCATCCCTTCCCACACTGGTCCACCCTGGTGGAGGCTGCCCAGGCGGTTTTGGGAGGTAGTAGGTACAGGTTTCTGAGGGGAACAAAGCTGGGCTCAGCAGCATCACCGTCTCTGAAGTGCTGACTTGGTTGCCCACATGCCTTTAGGGTTTCCGCTCTGTCATTGTCCCCTCAACTGATAGGGTAGGGCATGGCTGTCACAGTTTTGCTCTGTCCCAAACACAAGCCCTGCAGTGTGCCTGCTTCCTGGAGCACACCCTGCTGCCTTTGCCAGGGGCTGGTGCATGGCTCTAGTCTGGTCCTTTTTTGGGCCAGCTCCTAGGTGGAGAACCAGCTTTGCTTGTGCAGAGGGACCCGAGCTCACTCCTAGCTGTGATATTTGCTATTTCTCACAGTAATTTTCAGTTTTAATGGGGCCTCCAGAAGGTGTGGGAGTGTGCACAGCTCCTGAGCGCCTGTAACCAAATGATGCTTTGGCAACATTTCCAGGCTAAGGCTACGTGCAAAAATGCCCTTTGGGTTTACTTGTCCTCTCTGGGAGATAGCTGTGCCGGATACAGCTCATGAGAAGGAGTCCCTTGCCTTAATTATCACTATGGTGCTCCTGCATTCATTAAGCGCACAACAACAATGGAGACCTTTGTCCTTCACACTGTGATGGGATACATCTCCACAGCATATGGTGACGTCTTCTGGCCTGACGGTAGGTTTTGGCCAGAGGGTGCCTTGTGATGCCTAAGGCGCTGCTTCTTGCAGGGAAGGGAAGGTGCGTTTATCTTGGCAAGCAGAGGGTTGTTAGTAGTGGAGATGTACAGAAGTTGTGGGAGGAAGAGTTGGAAGGAGCTGCGGCTCTTAATGATCCCTGCAAGGAATGAGGAGAGAATCATAAATAGCTTGGGTTGCAAGTGACCTTCAAATGTCATCTAGGCCAACACCCTCCAATGAGTAGGGACACCTTCAACTGGATCAGGTTGAAATGGAGGTCTAGGTTTTTGGACAATGCGAGTGTGGAAATCCCCATGCGCTTCTCTGGAGAGCTGAATGGCATGTCAGGCAGGCTCCAGGCAAGGACAGATGACATCTCCCACATGTCAAGAGTGCTTTTGCAATGCATTGTTAGTGCCCTTTCTACCCATGGTGCCATACCAGCTGCTGGTGGCACATCCAGCTGGTGATGGGAGTTAATTTGTGCAAAAGCCCCTGTGGGTGTCTCGATTAGAGCGAGTTACATCACTGATGGTGGAGCAGGTTGTGGGCAGGTTCTGTCCTGAAGCTCATTGCTCCTGTATTATTCATGGGCCTTCATGAATTAGCAATGGGCTGGGAAGGCAGCTGTCTATTACTTACATAGTTGCCTTTAAGTGCTAGGACAGCAGATCTCCCCTGCAGCCTCATTTTGTGAGGATATTTGCAGCAGAACAGAATTTCTCCCCTGTTGTCTCTGGGCAACCTCAGCTCCCTGTTGGGTTCCAGGGTGCAACTCCTGTTACCTGATCTGCTGTTAGCTGAGTCCATAGTTCTTAGCAAGTGCCATCCCATGTCCTGCTTGTAGCACTGACCTTGTGAGAATCCCAATGAGAAGACGGGATTCATGGCCAGGCTGAAGGGGATGCAAAGCCTATGTGAAACACTGTCAGTACCCATCATAGCATGCAGCTAATGCTTTGTCATTTGAATCCCACCAAATCACTGCGCTAATCCGCTCTGGTCTGTTAAATTTAATGCTTTGGCCTTTGAGTTGCTTGTCTGAGCTTTGTATCTGCGTTGAAAAGGTTTACGTGCTTTTGACAGGAAAGGAATGAACTAATGAAAAGCCACAGAGTGAAGATTAACTGAGTGTTTGTTCTTGCGGAAAAAAAAAACCCCAAAGTCAGATGGCATCTTGTTCTATGAGAAGATTCAAAGTAGCATCATTAAGGTTCAGGTTGAACACCCGTAGTGCTACGAGAAGGTCCCTTCTCCTCTTCCTCCTTTTGCAGTACTGTATTGATGTAACAGGAGCTGCACGTGTTTGGAAGGTTGTTTCCAAATCCTGTTAGTTGGTGGAATTAATTTTGTAAGAGCAAGCATGAATTTTGCAGTATCACATGAAACAGACCAGAAAAACGATTTCCTCCTATTGGAAAGGGGAATCTTGATCCTACATGAAGCAATGGTTTGACCTTTGGAGATGCCTGTCTGCTTGGGATGACTGAACTCACCTTTTGCAGTGCTGGCTCCTGTGCTCCCTATTTTCTTTTGCCCCACAGTTATGTGGGGAGATACTTTGGTCCGGCTGTATCTCCTGTTTTGCTCAGGTTTGCAACCCGTGTTGGTAACTCAGTCTATCCTGGCTGAGCACTGGGCTCTCCTCCCTGCTGTGACTTGCCCTCCTTGCAACTCCGCAGAGAGCTGCAGGGCTTTAAAAATGTAAATGAAATGGTTAATAGGTTGGAAAATCAATTATAATAAACATTCTCGGTATATAAACTATGTGTAAGTGTGGTTTAAATGAAGTACATTAAAGGCAGTGCTTTTCTTCATCTCTCCTGGCCAGGTCAGCAGGGTCTCAGTGCAGTGCTGTTTGATATGATTAAAATGCATGATAGCCTTCGCATTAGCTCGTGTCCTGGGTCACCAGGAGGCTGTGTTCGTACAAGGTACTCGAGAGGATTGCTGCCAGCTTCACTGAGTGCTTGTGGGAACTGGAGGTGTGTTTTGCCCAGCAGCTTTTTGGACTCTACTGAAGTGGGATTTGAAGATGTTAATCTATATTATAGGGTAGTGAGGAGCTGTCTGTTCTTTTGCTGAGTGACGACAGCTTTGGGTGTCTTTGGGATCAAGCTGCACTTGTGCAGATCTTGCAGTAAAAGATGTGTGCATCTATGTGCTGCCCTGAGAGATGAAAAACCTTGTGTGCATGTGTGAAGGAGACTGTAAACATGTGGATGTATGACCTCTCATTCTTCCCCATCCCACCATCCTTTCTCACACTTTTTCTGCCCATAGGAGACTAGAGAGGAACCTTTTTAACTGCAGTTGTGACATCCGCTGGATCCAGCTATGGCAGGAGAAGGGTGAGGCGAACCTGCAGTACCAGAAGCTCTACTGCATGAACATGGATGCAGCCATCATCCCTTTGCATGAGATGAACATCACCCAGTGTGGTAAGCACTCCTAGGGTCAGGCACAAGGGAAGCCAAGAGGGTGCTGGGAGGGAGCCCAGTTGTCCCATCAGGCATCTCTGGTTCAGCCATTTGCTTGGGTAACCTGGTGTAAGAGAATCCCACCACGTGGTCAAGAACAAGACAATTGAAGCTGATGAGGTGTAGTTTGTGGATTAAAATAGAACATCTTGTTAAATGTGGGGCTGCTGTTTATTTGTGTGTGGACGTATAGGGTGATCTGGGGCATTTCCTTCACTGTAATGTTGTTGTTTGACAGAATGTCTGTGACGAGTCTGTGTGATGTCTTGAAAAGGTGGTATGTGTTTCATGTTGCTCTTCAGCTGTCTAACAAATCCTAGAAGCAGCATATCATTAAAAGACACTGCCACCGTATCTTTCATAATTACTCTTAGGGAATACACATCTCTGTTCATTTAATTTTGTTTTATTTTTTCAATTGAAAGCTCATATATAGGAAAGGGGAAGGAGTGACTTTTATATATCTTTTTGCTATCTGCTGGTGTTTTAAGACTCCAGTGGCCCCAGGAGCAAAATGAGGCATGTTCAATAGTTACCCGTTTCTCCTTCACCTTGTCACACATCAGCTGCCTGTTTGGTGTCAGGTTTTGCTCTGCTGTTGCCATTACTGGAAAGCATCTCTTGCAGAGTGAGGAGAAGGAGGTATACCTTCAGCACAACAATTAAACTGTGTATATGCAAACAGCTGTCAAACTCAAGGGCTGGAAAAGGGAGGAAAGCCAGAGGTTTTCTTTCTTTTCCTAGGAATTTGGGTTGGTTCCTTGCAGCAGTAGAGGGCAGACAACATGAACGTTTGGATTTGCATGACTTTTAAATTATTTTCAAGTTCATGATGTCCCTTTATGAGGCTCTGGAAATTGGCCAAAGTGTGCTCGCATGTGGATGAACTAATAAGATTTAAGAGAGTGCTGTAATTTCCTCCCTGCATGGGAAGAATAATCTGCAAGGATTAGAGGGGAAAAAAAATCCTTAGGGATCAGGGGTGGGAAGAGAGGTGGCTCTACCAATGGTGGTATTAGACTCTAGGAGACAGCAGGGTGATGATTTGGAAGCATGAATATGCTGGTGTGCAGGGTGAGAGCATTCTGACCTTGTAGTCTTGTGGAAGGGCAAGCTGCCGCACTGGTCTGCTTTCCTCTAAAGAGAGTCTGTCTGTTCAAGCACCAGGACAGCTCAAGGGTTGTTGTCTTCATCCTTTGGTGCTGAGGGGTGGCATGTCTTTGTGTGGCCATGTTTGATACCAGCTCAACCTGGAGAGAACATACGTTGTCCTTTGCATCTCATTCCACTGATTCCTGCCACCTCTGCAGCTTTGCTAGCACACTGCCTCCTTTCCTCTGGCATCCCTGCAGATCAGTTCAATGTTGTTTCCTTCTTGCTGTCACTCTTTGATGGCAATGAAAGGATGTGTATTTCCATCTATGGCTTTGGGATGGTGTGATGTATGCTGCTGCCCTATAATGGGAGGGGATCATTGGTCAATAACCCAGTTTGCTTCTACAACAGCAAGAAAGCTGTCTGCCTTTCTCGAAACCAGTGCTGTTTTGATTCGTGTTGCAAAGATATTTGGTCCCTGTGGGAGCAAGAATGGAAGTGGTGTAAATCACAGCTACCATAAATCAGCGAATGCCTCTGCCACCACTGGGGAAGAATAAGGACATCTTTTGTTAGGAGAGTTGCAGTTAATATGAGGATATATCCTTGGTCATCTTTTGATTGCTATAAATTAGAGGGACACTTTACTCTCATGGGCGCTCTGTGCCTTGTCCCTGGAGGTGGGAACACTTTGTATCCTGTCCCAGCAATGCAGCTTTCCCATATGCCCTTGAGAGCAGCTCCTGTGGGAGTTTGAGATTGGGATGGGTGTTGAGTGAAGAGAAGGACAGCTGGAACTGGGCACCAGCTTTTGGATTCAAATGTGATGGAAGAGTCTGTTCATCTATACATCTCCTCGTTTCCAGTGTCTACGTTTTCCGTATTTCCAAGACCTCCAACTTCTCTCAGTAAGGCGAGGCCATGCTGTTGCTCCCCTCTTGTTTATCTCAGGATGCTAGAGGCTGATTTGGGGAATAGCTTGGTGGGATATGGATCCACATGTCCCTGGTTGTCCTGTGGTAGGCAGTAGCAAACACTGCTCCAGACCTGAGCACTTTGTTTTCTGGCTCTTCTAGACCTCCCTGAGATCAGTGTGAGCCACGTGAACCTGACAGTGAGGGAAGGAGAGAATGCTGTCATCACCTGCAATGGCTCAGGCTCGCCACTGCCTGACGTTGACTGGACAGTGGCTGATCTTCACTCCATCAACACACACCAGGTAGGGGCTGCAGGTTCTCAGTGCTGCCTGTGCTTGATGTGGCAGAGGCAAGGTGGCTGCTATGGGCTCCCCAGGTCTGTGCATGCAGGGTAGAGGGTCACGTAGATGGTGGAAGCTGCTATAAGAAACATGAAATGGTTGTATCCAAAGGAAAATTGAGGTTGCACCATATCCATATGAGAACCTGGGAACTACCTGAAGGCAGCAAAACCTTCCCTCTGTATGGCTGGAAAGTGAAGATGAGATAGTTTCATATTTCAGTGCTCCCTAATTGAATTAACTCATGCCTCTTCTAATGAAACTGTTTATGGGGGTGTCTGCTGCAGCTGAAATAAGCTTTTCTAGTGGCAAGTTATGTTTATCAGTGCTACAGCCCTATGGCTCTCCCCCTCCTAGAAGTTCCTCTTATAAGATGCAGTGTATTTAATTAGGTGACGAAATATCTCACCTCAACCAGTTCCCAGTTGTCCTTGGATTTTGGAGACCTTCCTGTATCTTATGTGGAAATTGATCCTCATTTTCCTGTGGCAGTAACAGGAAGGAAAGCAGCCACCAGACACTGATTTACTTCTGTATTTCTCTGGGATTTTTAGACCAACCTCAACTGGACCAATGTTCATGCCATTAATTTGACCTTGGTGAATGTCACCAGTGAGGACAATGGATTCCTGCTTACCTGCATCGCCGAGAATGTGGTGGGGATGAGCAATGCCAGTGTACTGCTCACAGTCTACTGTAAGTAGCAATGGAGAGACCTTGGTCTTGTAGAGGCTGGAGGGCTGCTCTGGGGACCATTTGAATGCATGGCTCCTTTCTACCTGAGGCATACTGGTTTTGTGGATGGTTCGGAGCTGAGCACAGAGAGGAGGAGGTGGATCCTCACACAGCTCTTTAAGTGTCAGTATGTTTGCTTTCCTGCTGCCTCTATTAATACAGAAATGAGCACTAGAGCAGAGGAGGAACAGCAGTAGCACACAGTGGTAGACATCTCTCCACCCATCTGTTGGAAGATCCAGCAGAGTAAGGAAAAGCTGTAGAGGGACTAACACTGTTTACAAACACAGGGTTGCTTGTCCTGATGCTATGTGAGAGGTTGAAGGTCACCCTTGCAAAAGTCAGTGTAAATCTTGCCTCTTATTCTAGGAATGCAAGTGCTTCCTTTCAGAACTGTTCCTACAAAGTTAAACTGCAAATGCTGTGTAAACATGCACATGTCAAATTTCAACTGTTCGCTTTTTAGCTGCAAGTAGCTAAACTTTCTTTGTGCTTTCTAATATAACTTAACACAAACCTGACCTTAAGAGGAAGTTTACACAGCTTTGTGCTCTCAAGCATCTGAGATTTACTATATGTTGCTGCGTTTGTAATATTTGCCCTTACTCTGTAGTTTGAAAAATCCCCCAGCTTGGCAGGTAGAGCAGAAACCCATGTGGGATTGTGGCTAGTCTTGTGAACCCACAGGTATTGTGTGTCCAGTGCAGAGCAGGAGACAATGGGTCCTGTAGACAAGGCAGTCACATAGGATAGGAAGAAGAGGAGATGCTTTACTACTTTCATCTTCCTCACAGTAAGTACTATTGATGGATTGAAGAATGGAGGTGATTAAAGTTCACATCAGCTCAGAGGTGATTGGTCAGCAGGTGTGTGTTTTGCACTGTGGTTTAGCATCTTTTCATCCACACCTTAAACAGCACCATGTCAATGCTTATATTCACCCGTTTAATCCTCTAAGCTGTGATGGCTTCTGCTCACCCTGCTCTTGCTGTCCAGACCCATCACTCAGGCTGCAATTTCAAGCTGAAAAGATCTGGGTTTGTGCATGTAGGTGGCTGCCTGTTTTGAATCCTTCTTGCCAAGAAGATGTGAACAAGCCACATGCAGATCTAGGCTTGCGAATGAAAAAGAGGTGGCTGGAATGCAGCTCTGAGGTTTGGGGTAGTTGGGTGGTGGTGGGAGAATTTTGCCCAGCTCCAATCATCTCTTCACCTTCTTCTCTTTTAACATGTTCACTGCCTAAAAAAGTCTCTGCCTTTTTTCCAAAAGATGGCTGAAGTTGGTACCTTGTTTTTGTTCACTGTGGGTGCCCCATGGATTGTCTTTGCGACTGGATGGTACCAGGAAAAAGGAGAGGTTTAGGGAACACCTACCTTTTAGTGGTTTAGTGGTGGACTTGGCAGTCTTGGGCTAATGTTTGAACTTGATGATCTTAAAGGTCTTTTCCAACCTAGTTAATTCTATGGTTCTATTTTGTGTCCTATGTCTTTGCTCAATACTCTGTTGTCATAGTTCAGACCTTGTCAGCCTTGTGGTTTGGGGAGTTACATGTAGGCGTTGTAAATGGGGTTTCAGAAGCAATGGCAGAATAACATTTGAATTCTTGGTGTGTCCCGGGGGAAGACAATGCCTATGCAATAAACTGCAGGTGGAGTCTCTGTTTTGCTTTTCCCTCTCCCACTCTAGTCCCTTTAATTAAAATACCCATGGAGGATGTTTGGCGGGTGAGAACTCCTTTGGGGTATTCAGGCAGCCAAAACCCCCAAGGACAGGCAGTCACTGAGGGACGTTTGCTTTCACAGCTGTGCAATGCAAAACTGCTTAGTGTGACTGGAGATCTCCCATGGGCACCTTGCACACGTGTCCTGTAACAGTGCTGTGTCGCCGCATTCTCCATAATGAGAACACACGACCTCCCTGTCATCTCCTCAGGGAAGGAGAGAAGCAGTAGGGCAACTCCAACCTTAAATTCTCTTGGTCTTAGGACCATCCCTGTTGTTAATCTGTACTCCTGTTCAGCAGCCAGAGAGATCTGGCTGTGGTTCCGGTCCTCCTTCTGAGGAGCTTGGAGTGGTTCTTTTGATTTAGTGCTGCTTCTTTGCAGACATCCATGGGAGGAGTAGAAGGAACAAGGGATTTCAGAGGCGTTTTCAATAATCTTAATTTCTGTGGTGCACAGAGGAGTGATGTGAGTGGGGATGTGCTGTGAGCCTGCCCTGTTTCTCTCTGCTAGATCCCCCTCGCATCCTAACTCTGGAGGAGCCGGTGCTACACTTGGAGCACTGCATTGCATTTGCAGTGCATGGGAACCCAGCTCCCACCCTTCACTGGCTGCACAATGGCCAGGTCCTGAGGGAGACAGAGATCATCCACATGGAGTTTTACCAACAAGGGGAAGTGTCTGAGGGTTGCCTGCTCTTCAACAAACCCACTCACTACAACAATGGCAACTACACGATTGTGGCTACTAACCAGCTGGGCTCAGCCAACCAAACCATCAAAGGACACTTCCTTGAAAAGCCCTTTCCAGGTAGGATATTCAGTTTATCTCATCAGGGTTGCTTGCAAACCAGAGGTTTTACTATGGATCCACCAGTAATCCTTGCACCTAGATAAGGCCTTGACAACCCGAGCTGGTCTTTGAGCAGCAGGTTGGAAGAGGTGACCCCTGGAGGCCTGGTCACCTCCAGTATGTTTCTCTTACTTGTGTGTACTTTGGTGTTATAACTCTTAAGTGCAGAGAGAGACACACACTGGTTTAGATATTTTTGTTGTATAACATATTCTGCAGTGTATTGTTAGGCTTTTTTTTAAGATCTTTAGGGATTTCAGCAGGAATAGGATGTAAGCTTTGTCAATTATTTTGGATCTCTTCTGGGGTGCCCCAAAGAAGATGGCCAGGTTTTTTGGAGAGAAAGTATTCTTCAGTGTGGTTGATAGTTGTGAGCTAAAGAAATCCCTTTGAAGTGATGCAGCTTTTTCCTATTTTTTTCCTTCTAGCTTGCAGTTGTGAAATGATTAAAGCTGGATGCAGCAGTGTCAGGATTGTTCTCTTTCTGAATATGACATGTGCAATGCCAGAATGACAGGTCTACAAAAGATGTGATGGCTCAATTAGTTGCTTTGCATCAGTTTGCTGGGATTTCTTAACTGATTGCTTGGAATTCCCTGTTGTACTCCCTAGTGATTCAGAACTTAAGTGCAAAATAACCCCACAACATTTGGAGACGTGAAGATCCAGCTCTGGGGAGAGCAGAAGAGACTTTTGTGATGACATGTCCACTCTGAGGGAGCTTAGAGGGTCTTAGCCTGAACTCTGGCATTGCAACACTGTCGTTTTGCTGGCCATTATGGAGTTAATCTGTGCACGCTGCTGCCTTTAGGAATGATGCCATGAGAAAGTGGCAGCTCTAAATTGGCCCCTGCAGCCCAAGAAAACCCAGCAAAATAGGGCGTTTGCTAAATATAGAAAAATACCGACAGTACTCTCATTTATTATTTATATCACACCATATATGTACATAGAGTTTTCCCACAGGTCAAATATCATAAATGCAAACCCAAATCTCTGCCTTGAAGATCTGACAATTGAACAAATGAGCCGATATGGATGGGAGTGGAAAATTTGTATTCTGGCTTCCAGGATGATGCCCTGTTTGGCTATCTGACCTATTTATGTTTCCTTCTGTCAGGGCAGAAGAGCATCTTATCAAATGTAGGTGGGTGAGGAGAGGTGCGCAGGTTTGCAGTCTCGGTTCTGTCAGATCCTACTTTTACGATTCCATTTCCCCATCTGTCAAATAGGGGCAGCTCTCAAGTAGGTGATGGACCTCCAGAAAAGGGGGCAAATCTGCTGTTCCAGAGAGCTGATCCTGGAAATGGATCTGAGCAGTGCTGTGAAGTGGAAAGGCACATTGATGTTTGAAGAACCTCTTGTTGGAGGCTCTGGGAGAATGGGATTGTGTGAAATATATATATAAAACACTGCCCTCGTGAGTGTACCTTCGCCAATACCTCGTGTATGGTGGTGTTGTGGAGAACTTACTGACCCCGGGCCATCTCTCAGCAGGAACTCACCCATTTATTTGTTCTGATCCAAAGTCCCAAGCCATTCCTCACCCTGGCAGATCCTGTCAGTCCAATGCAGGATGTAATTTACTTTTCCTTGAAGTAGGTTGTTCCTTCCACTGCCACAGCTGACATTAACACTCAGTGCAGCCAGTGTTCATAATTTCCCATCTGAAGGTAGATTACTCCAGAAAATGACATAGATTGAGTGAACCACACTGGGAAACCTTAAAGAAGCTTATTGCCTATAGCTATACACATGTGCTAGGGTTTTGCTGTCACTACCCAGGATAAGATTATAGACTTAATTTTTGAAAGTGGAATGCCTGGAAGACCTCCTGACAAGATAGAAAAGGACCTGTGACCATGTTTTTTAGAAACCCCTGGTCTACAATCTCTTGGTACTGTACCAGCTTGTACTTCCCAGGTTGAGAGAAGAAACGTGCTGTTAGAAGCTGGGTGGGAGGTGAGAGATATGCCCCATGCCATATCCTGATTCTTTGTGATGATGTGGCTCTAGGAGCCAGGGCAGTGGCTCCCAGGATAGATTTGTGTCATATCCTGGGTAAAAATCTCATTGCATGTTGTCACTGGCATCCCTACCACAGGCTACCATCTCCCTGTTTGATACATGAAGGTTAATGTACCTACTGCCTCCTGTGTGCTAAGTGTTCAGTTATTTGGGAACTCAAGTTGTTGGAGATTTCTTGGCTAAGTTTTATGCTTAAAAAAAACCAGGATTTAGTGGGAAAAACTTTTTGTAGGTTTCTGTTAAATTTATTTCATTCAGCAGAGAAAAATGGAAAGGAGAAAATGTGGAAGCAGTGAGAATTTTACAACTAGGTTTCCTCTGCTTTAATAAGGAAAAAAAAAAAGACTCCAAATGAAATATTTCTTCCTCTTTTTTCTTTTTTTCTTTAGTTTTTCCCCTTGCTAGAAAAGCCAAGGAAATTTCTTCTGCTTGACTTGAAACAAAAGTATTTTTCCAAGTTTTTTTCCCCCCATTTGGAAAGCCGTGTTTGTCACCCGGGGGTTGTTTTACACTTCCCTTCCAAACCTCACCCATACCTCAGCGTGAATGTTTCAGCATCCTTCCAGGAGCTCTCTGCCAGCAAAGCTGTATAAACTCCAGTTAATATTGTGCTCAATTTCTTACATGGGCGAGTGAATTGAAAGCTGACGTTATCCTCATGCTATGTAAACCGAGTGTCACTGAGAGCTTTAGAGCTCATTGTCTTGGGGCCTCGGCCACCTTCAGAGCTGAAGGAGCTTTGCTGAATAGACTCAAGCAGTCAAGACGCTAACAGCAGGGACTGGCATGGCTGTCTCTGGCAAGAGGCCACAGCTTCCATGTCCACTTCAGATGCTATTAGCTTTTCAGAATGGCTCATGATAAGAGACCTCCCCTAATCCCCTGTCCCAAGTTGGGCTTTCCTCCCTGGGGGTTGGTCCTTATTCTTTGAGGACTTTGTCCTTGGGTGAACACTGCCATGCAAAGCAAAGTCTCCTTCTCTCCCTTGCAGTTTCCCCTGTGCTCTCCAGGATATCCTGCTGGCACATGCTCTGCAATTTCCAGTTACAGTTGCTCAAAAAGACAAAACACGAGAAGTTGGTTTCCTGGGCTTTTTGGGGTGGTGGAGTGTGTCTGAGGTGTGTTTTAAGTGCAGCCACTCTCCCTTTGCTGTGCTGCTAACTGTGTTGCTTCTCTCTTTGTCCTTTCCACAGAGAGTACGGACAACTTTGTTTCAAGTAAGTGTCTCCTTGCCCTTCACATACTGTGGGTGTTTTTGTTTTGTGACTTACATGCTCCCGGAGGAAAAATAAGGAAGCCGGAAGCAAGTTTTTGGTGGTTGCACAAAGCTGTGGCTTTGCCATGCATGAGCCAAAGTAGCTGGGGAGCTTTCGATAAGCTGGGTAATCTTTAGACCACTGAAGATGTTAACTTCCCTCTAGCAATGTTCTGAAGAAGGTCCTATAGTGGAAATTATGTTTGGTTGAGGTATAGTGGAAGGGGACTTGTCTGGATGCAGGCTGCCTAGTCTCCAGAGCAGTTCTGTGTCATGGCCCATTTACAACATGCTTCCTCAATAAACTCTTCTTCCATCCCACTATACCATCCAAGTAACTGTTTTTTTCAGATCAAGTTCGGCTGGAGTCAGTCTTGGGCTTAACCCTACTTAGCCCATTTCTGAGGGCTCTATGAGATGGCTCAGGGGTGGAGATCACCCACCCAAGGACATCAGGCACCCAAATGTTTCTCATTTGTAAGGTTGGAGTGACATCAAGGTTGTCCTGGTCTGTGTTTTTTCCGTTGCTATGCATAGGGAATTATCTGATGGTTGATTTTGGTGCCTTCTGAAATAGAAAGTTGCAGCCTCTGTTAGGGGTGAACTGGATCTTGTTAGGTCAGGCACTGGCATTGGGAATGTGCTGGTGCCTTGGGAGTTCCATGAGAGTCATGTTAAATCTTCTGCCTTTGGTGTTTTGGTTTCAGTTGGTGACTATGAAGTGAGTCCCACCCCACCGATCACTGTGACCCACAAACCGGAGGAGGACACTTTTGGGGTGAGTCCTGTCCTCCTCTGCTGACCTGATTTGCACGCATTTCTTGTTGTCGATGACTCAGTATTTAGAATCCTATGCTGTTCTGAGATATTTGCAAGGAAAATCTCTTCCTTTATGACTCAAGACAGCAATCAGGATTTTATGGCTTGTGTCAGGCAAGAAAATACTGACGCGAACCATCTGATCCTCTTGGTCTGCATTGTGGAACCAGGGAGCTCTTTGAAAATCAGACATCTTGTGAAGTTGCTGCTGGCAGGGTCAGAAATTCTCACTCTAAAAAAATAGCACCCAGAGAACAAACAAACAGGCAATTGTGTGTTTCAGCCTATTATTGATCTGTTAAGTTTAGCCCTGTGAGGGACTCAGATTCAGCTTGGTTCAATTCTGTCAGTGCCAGTTTGCCCTCTCTCTTGCTCTGCAGGGCATTCCAGGAATGAAAAAGGAAAGAAAGCCAATGGCTTGTCATATCTCAACATTGTCTTTCTTCTGTCAAATCCAGGTAGATAAAGACAAAACCAGAGCATACAAGTGTTATACAGGAGGAAATTAGCACATTACACAATTGCTCTAATTATGTGTGAGTGCTCAGATCTTGAAACCCATCACGTGTTAACAGAATGAACAAAACTCAATCTACCTTTGTTTTTGTTCTCCTCCAACTGAAGATCTCCTGTAACTGAAGTGAAAGCTTTGAAGAGTGGGACTGGAGTAATAATGTGCACTGATTATTAAATATAAAGCACAGCAAACAAGCTGGGGGATCAAAATAGAGCGTGGTAGAATAAAACACTTTAAAATATTGTAACTAATGTACCAAGGGCAGGGAAAGGGGCTGCAAAATGAAATTACTTTTTCTTGGTTAAATGATGTATTTTCTATTACAGCAAAATACAGCTTTATAAAAGGAAGTGAAGCCTAAACGCATCACAAGACGCAGTACAGGAGAACAATTGGACAGATGCCAAAGAAATTGTTGTTTACATCAATGCAATAAAAGTATCTCGAGCACAGACTTGAAGGAATAAATATTCATAAATATTAAAATAAGCCTGGGATTGTAAACCCTTTAGGGCAAGGAGATTTTCTTTCCTTTGCTTGTACACTGCCATAGTGGAACCACGGTTCCAGTGAAAGACTTTGGACATTGTTGCATTATAAATATTTACTACTAAAATAATAAATAGGGAACTATAAGGGGTTTTTTTGAAAATCAAATGTTTTGAGGGGTGAAAAAAGACAGTTCTGATTAATTTCTTCTAATCTCTTTTTGTGTGTGGTATTTTCTCTCATTCTTTGTCCTGAGGGATGTTTGGATGGAGACTGAACTTTTCTTTCTAATGAATTTTCTGCTGCTCCTGTGTGTTCTCAGCTTAGGTTAATATAGCTTTAGTGTTGTAACATCATGGCACAGTGGTGATGTTGGAAATAGATGCTTATGATGTGTTCAGAAAAGGGAGAGCCCCAGGCATTGGAACAGAAGTCCTCCTTCCCCGCAGGTATATGGAGTGAGGGAATGGTGCCAGAACAGCATCACAGATAGGGACACCCCAGAGCTCTCTGTCCTGCAAACAGCTTGTGATGCTTCCAAGCTATACCAGAGCCCTTTGCTTTAGCTTGTGTTTTCTTCTACAGCTGATATCCACAGGACTGCAGCAGATGGTATGAGCCTACAGAAAGGTTAACTTGGCAAGGAGGTGCTGTATTTCCAATCTGCACTCCTAAATTCCTCTGTCTTGACTCTAAGGCTTTTTCTTTTCAGGTTTCCATAGCGGTTGGGCTGGCAGCTTTTGCTTGTGTCCTCTTGGTTGTCCTCTTTATTATGATCAACAAGTATGGCCGGCGGTCCAAGTTCGGGATGAAAGGTAGGTGCAGTCACTTTCCTTTAGCAGGAGGCACCTTCCAGGATTGCCCGGCTCTTATAGCACATGGAAAGGTGTTGTGGTTTTATTCCTACATTGTTAGTATTGGTGCAAAGCCTCCTAAGGAGGATGTTGTCCAGCCCTCTTCTGTTTGTTGAAAGAGTAATGGAGATATATAGGCTGGTGGTTTTCACCTGTATGTGCTTCTGCTGGGCAAAAGTATGCATGTGTTTTACTTATCAGTACATAACTGCATCTACAGGTTGCTCAGAAGAGCTTTGAGCCTGCTCCTTCCAGCCATTCCTGGAGGGAGTTGTACTCAGGAGAGCATGTTCTTGTATGAAATTTTTTTTGTGGACTTGATGATACATCCTTTCCCAGAAGGATGTGAAATTGGTCTAAGTTCTGTTGGAAAGGCAGGTGGACCCATCCTGTGCCTCTCTGTGAAATGGGGACTGAGTGAGATGCTGCCATAAGTTTCTAAGGTCCATGCTAGGAAAGCAATTGCTGACCTGTCTTTCAGTGATGTAGAAGGTCTGTTTTGCTGCCTCTTTACTGAAAGTTTTCCTCCTCTGAGTGATAAATAACCACCTGAGAAGCTATTTCAGGGATCCTTGGTGTAGCAGTTGGAAAATGGGAAGGCATCTGATGTTTTCCAGGCAGAACTGAGGTCTCTGTCCTGCCAACACCAGTGCTGTGATGTGATAGAGCTAATGCCAGGGGAAAGTAAATGCCTGTGTACCATCTGCTTTTTTGTGACTGCTGGTATCTCCAGTTAGGCAGCGTTGGTGGTGCCCAGTGAAGGCTGGAGGAAGAGCCTTCACATGACTAAACAGTTACCAGCCTAACTGGCATCTCATGCATGCATTGCTCGAAGCCAGGCTTTGACAAACATGAGCTTCTTCCAAGGCTTCTGAGTTGCAGCCTATTTCCTGGCCTTGCTGGCATCTGTGTTGCATGGCAGGTAGATAGATTTGGGAATGTTTCTTGTGCTTGCCTAGGGCTTTGTTTGCTTTAGGGAGACATTTCCTGAGTGGGTCCAGATGGGATTCTGGCTGGAGTTTCCCCTATGCATCCTATGGAGATGGGAGACAGGACACTAAATTAAATAGTGAATCTTCTACGCCATCTTAGCTATATTTAGTCCATATGTCCAATGATAAGAACCATCTGGTAGGGTGTGTTGACTGGTGGGTGGAGTAGAGGAATGGAAGACACGGTTCCTGGGATCAATTCCCAGCTCTTCTACTGACTCATTTAATGTCCATAGGCAATTAGCTGTCTTAACCTCTGTCTCTGCTTTAATTTCCCCATCTGTACAATTGTGATGATGTTACGTGCCTTCTGGATGGATTTGTTGGAGCACTTTGGAAGTGCTTGGGCATTTGCCACTGATGGCGCTTAGAGATACAAATGTAAAAAGGAAAAGTAACTTCTGACCCTAGTGGAAGAATCAAAGAAGAATGAGCCTTACGTGAGTAACCAGCCTTGGTGAACAGATGTGTGTATGTGTTCAGAGGTGTTTGGATAAGTGTGTTAGTGGATATTTTTCATTCCCAGAAACCAGAGGAGTTCTGTGATGGGCCTCTGTGTATGCAGTTTTTGGGAAGCAAAAGTGCTTAGGCAGAAAAGGCTGCTTCCCTCCTCACCATGCTGTATTTCTTCCAATTCTGATATGAAACCATAATCCTGCAAAGTTTCTGTAAGTTTTAATAACATTGGTTGGAGAGATGGAATTGACAGAAGTGAAATACGTCTTTAAAACCAGGGAGATAGCTCTTTACTGAGTTACAAGTGTCACAGGCACGACAGGGAGCAGCCTACACCTAGTGCCTAAACTCTGCTCCCTGTTGGAGGCTGCAGATCCTTCTGCTCTGCGGACAGAATGGTCCCAATCTGGCAGTGGTGCTTTGAAGCTTGTGTTTCTCCTGCATGTGCTTGGATGTCTTTTCCTTCTTTTTCACTCCACCAATGGGATGCTGTTCCTTTCCTTCTCCCTGAAGGCTTCCTATTCATGGGGTGATGTCCTTGTCCAAATCATCAAATCACTTCAGTGAGTGGTCCTGAGCTACTTTTCCAGGGGCTCACATATAGGTTCTGTCTTATTCTGACACCCTGTCTGGGACAATGCAGCTGTCTTAAGCCAACACTTCCCTCTGGATCTCTCATTATCAGCTAATTTTTGGGCAGGAGCCATCCTGTATGGCACCAGCATGTTATCATTTACTAAGAAAAAAGCCCCAAGCCCCTGTGTCTTTTGGAGAAGTGTGTGACTCCCTGAATCAGGAGCTGTTTGTCACCAGTTGATATGTTGCCACTTGTTGTTGAAATCTCATCTTGGCAGGCCTGAAGGAGCAGGTTTTTCCTGTTTTTGTCATGGACACAGAACATTATGTGCTTGTGTTGGACACGTTGCCCACAGCACCTCGTGAGTCTCTGAGCACATCTTTTT
This sequence comes from Psilopsiagon aurifrons, assembly GCA_025447955.1. Lineage (NCBI taxonomy): Eukaryota > Metazoa > Chordata > Aves > Psittaciformes > Psittacidae > Psilopsiagon > Psilopsiagon aurifrons. Next base: position 22,818 of record JAOEHY010037134.1, read on the forward strand.
CCGTCTGAGTTTCCTAGCTTTAAGCAGATGGCTCATCTCAGAGAGAGAGGTGAGCTTGGACTGAGAAGGTTGGATATCACATTGGGCTGAAAAGTCCCCCTTGGCCATTCTGCTGGGTTGCCCACAAGGCTTGTATGTGGACTAATGGGCTACCAAGTGTCCAACATCCCAGCTGCCTTTGCTGGGAAGAAAGTCACTGTGTCTTGGGGCACATGTATGCTGGGGGATATGAGACTATGAGAGATCTATGAGATACGGGACTATGAGAGGATGGTGTGTCCACATTTGTCCTCCTCTGGCTGGTAGCACACACACCCTTGGAGCACTGCACCAGCCCTGGCAGAGCCACTGCTCTGGTTATGACCCAGCTACTGATACAGCCAACAGCCAAGTGGTGGAAAAGCCTGTGCTGGCAAGTGTGCTGTCAATGGGCTGGAGAGGTGGCATCAACAAAAACTCCTTGTGAAGGGGGTTGTGACACACTGCTCTCCTGGCTCCATGATGTCCTGCGTCTGAGCTCACTGGGGCTGGCTCTGTGCCATCCCTCTTGCCTTTTCCTGCTCCTTCCAAAGAAGAAATTCATTAGCATGGGATGGCAGAGGTCAGATCCCTTTTCTGGCTGCCTGGTGATTTTGGCTCCAGTAGCTGGGGGGAATACGGATGGGCTGAAACATCTGGGGGGTCAGTGGAGCTGGGGTGGTGGCTGCAGTAGGGAAATGGCAAACAAAGCGCCTTTCTGCGGTGTTACATGGGCAACATGGAGACAGCGGAGGGAAACCACAGTGAAAAGTGAATGTAAAAACTGAGACACATTGAAGCTGCAAACATGGGCTGCAACCACTTGCTGAAGGGTGATGTAGCCAGAAGGGAGGCTGAGATGCTTTTTAAAGCTTTGTATTCATTTGGGAAGAAGAATAGGATCTTACAGTGCAAGAAACGGGGAGTCAGAGCCCTTGGGTTTACTGCCATGTCCCAGGGGAGTGGGTTTTACAGGTGGGATAAACCACATGATAGTAAGGAGCCTGGCATCTTGTGCTCAGTCATTGCTTGCTCTGGGCACAGTGTCCCGCATTCCCTGACCATGCGCCAGAGATGGAGGGTTTTGCACCTCACCTTCTGGGTTTTCTTCTGATCAAAGTTTAATCCCAACAGATGACAGGAAATCAAATTTCATAATACAATGCAAAAAAAAAAAAAAAAAAAGCCACACACAAGTCCCAGGATTAACAAAAATGAAATTTCATAGAAGAATAACAGCACAGAAAAGTCCTGGCACTTACGAAACATCGGATGGCGCAGTGATGGATGCTGAGTAAATGCTTGAGTTGATGGACTGAAATAGATACTCCTTTTGGTTGTTTCCTCTTGCATCTGCAAGTGCCTAGGGATAAGGAACATGTGCTCATGCATATTTGTGTGGTGTATTCCTGGTGCTGCACAACTTTAGAAACAAACTACAAACAAATTGAGTTTGCTGGGATATTAGGAGAAAAGTGCTAGAGAAAATGCAGAAACAAGAGCACTTCTTGTTTTGCTGAGACGAACTATTCTCTAAGCTCGGAGATTAAAAACTACTTGCGTTCTCCAAATGAGGTTTTCTTCCTTGGATGGAGGCAGTGCCAGCTAATGGTTCAGACCTGCATACAGCTGGTGAAGAGTCAATTTCTTTTTAATCTGATTTCCTAAAGAAATAAGGTGTGTGATTGTGCTGCCTCTCTGTACGCATGCGAGTGTGTGTGCACAGCTCTACCTGCCCTGTTCTTCCCTTTCTCTGCCTCAGCTTTTGGACCTGCTATCCCATTCCACCCAGAGGAGATGGGGACAATGCTTAGAGATGCCCTTATAGGCATCATGGAAATAATGGGGCTAAATAGAGGATGACAACTCAGGTGATGCCCCACTGATGGAAATGCCTCTCTGGCCATCAGAAAATCCATATCGATGGAAGCTCAGCCTAGGACAGAAACACAAAACACAGGGGCCCAGGCTTTTTGGGGTCTGCTGTGGTGGGTGGTGTGTACATCTGTAAGCATGCATGTTCATGCTTTCTCTCTAAATAGGCAGAAACAACAAGGAGGTGGGGGAGAAAGAAATGAAAGAACAGTAAATAAATACTGCCCACGCTTTGTGCAATGTGTGAGGAATTACATCGCTCTCAGTGCACTTGCTATTTGTTCTAATAGCCCTGATCAAAGTGCTGGCACTGATGATGTGCGCATGGATGTCAGAAGTACTTGCAGAGCTCTTCCATTGTAATTTAGCATTAGTTAATAGGTACTTAAAGTGGTTGCCTATTTGATTATGATTGGGAGTTATTAACATTCTTTTCCATAAACAGATGGTAACTGTCCGCTGAGTCAGTTGCAGAACAATCCAGGGTTCTGATTCAAGAGGACCAGCTCCTGTAAGGATATCTTGGGTGCCTGGCTCTTCGCTTTTGTTGATTTGGGGTCTTTTTGTTTCTCTTTTATTTTTTCTTTCCTTCTTCAATGCGCAATTATTGCTTCAGCTTTAAAGTGGGGATAAAAATAATATACAAGATCCATGACCTACCTTTCAGATGAAGCTTAATTCTGACACGTGTTTGGCCTTGGCTAAACCTGACTGTAATCATGGACTGGTTGTTTTTCCTTGATTATTTGTTTGTAGTTGTATAGGCATGAACAAACGCTCTGCAGCTTGGAGAGCCTGCACCTTAAGGCTTAGTTGCTGAGGAGAAATCTGTGATCAGGGTCCTTTCATTTCATCCTCCTGGGAGCCTGCCATGTAACAGGAGCAGGAAGAAAGAGTGAGCGAAGTGATATCAGCCATCCTGGCATGGCTACAGGAGAGAAGCAGCCGTACATTAAAAGCCACAGCTAACCACGGGGTCTGAGGGATGTATAGTGAGCCATACTAATGAACTGGATGTAGAAACAGATTGCTGTTGCTTTCTTTGAGCCCGGGTGTGTGATGCTCAGAGCCCAGCAGTGCTGAGGAGCTGAGCCCTAGAAACGCCTCTCGGGCTGTTGGAAGCTGGGGCTTTTCCTTGTTGGTATCCTTGTGTTTGCCTCAAAAGCCCCTCGATATTCTGCTTGCACTCTGTCTTACTTGATTTTATTTTCCTGGGAAGCGCATTGAAAGGACGTGGTTTCACTGGGGCTTCATTCTATAAATGCCTGTTTATACTCTGCTCAAGTGCGAGCTGTGCTATTTATTTATTTATTTACTGCCTTCAAGGTGATAAAGTATAAAGCTCTTAGAGCTGCTGCGAAGTGCCTTACCCTCTGCTAAACCATCAGTCCATAACTGGAGTGGTGGTAGCAAGGGAAAGCTGCTACGCAGCCCTTGGCCTCCTTGGAAAACCTTTAAGAGATCCCACCTCCCCACTGTGTAGTTGACATATATATAAATATATACCGAGGTGCTGTGACAAGGCACTTGCTTCTGCCTCCTCTCTCTGTGCTTACTGCAGCAGTTAATGCTTGCACCCCTTGTTCTTTTGTCCCACATACTGTTAGTCCAGTGAAGGCTTTGAAAGATGGGGTACTGCTGTCTCTTATTGCTGCCTGAAGGAGCAAGGAGCTGCCCTTGGCTGGAGACATGCATCAAATGACCCTGCAGGAGGAACGGTTAGCGGAAGGTCAGGATTTATTTAGACCTGGAAATAAAGCATTTTCCCTCACTAAGATGTATGAAGAGATTACTTATAAAGGAAATGTAAAGTGCACTGACCAGCCATTATCTATTCCAGCTGCTTTTACAAACCCAAGGTGTCTATTTTGGGCAGCTACTAAAAGCATTTAAAAAAAGTCGGATCAGTAGTTTTCAGGTGACCAGGAAGCCCCAAGGTTCCTTCATACCACATTCTGCAGGCTCTTCCATCCCATGGTGACCTCCCTTGCTCACAAGGGCACAAAGCTGCTCTGGTCATCAGTGGGTGCTGGACCCCAGATGCAGCACTCACCCCAAAGGAGCCCCATGGTACAACTTGCATTTGCCCAAAGCAGTTCTGCATTAGCAGGAGTCTCACCGCTGACTTTCACAAGTGGTTGTAACATTGCAGTGTGTGAAGCTGTGCGTGTGACCCTGGCCTTACCTGTGATTCAGCACAATGTGAGCTCAAAGTGAGATGGAGGAAAGTTGTTGAAATCTAGTTTTTTAAGCAATATTCCTGTTTCAGGCTCATCTTGCTTCTGCCTTTGTGTATGTGCTGAGCACAACCTTGAGGAGGGAGAAGGTGAGAAAGAGCCATGGCTGCTTCTCTTGCGCAGCAGGGGCAGGAAGATGCCATTCATCCACTTGCCATTCAGGAGCAACTGAGTTGCCCCAATTCCTCATCCAACTGCTTGCATACATCTTTTCCATAGCTGTGAAATCACCCTGGCTCTGTCACCCCAAGGACCATGCAGAAGGTGCTAATCCTTAGGGGTCTCATTTCTGTGGCAATGATGCTCCTGCCTACACACTCGCTGTCTGCTGTGTTTGCTGCTTAGCCTGTTGGTGTCTGTCCTTCTCTCTTCATGTGGCTTTGCTTTAGTGAAAGATGCAGGAATGACGGCACAGAGATAGAGTAATTCTGTTTATTTCCAGAACAGGTATCTACAGCAGCAGGACAAGCTATTTTTTCAACCACTATAAGTAGCCTGATGAAGAGACATTATCTCCACAAACCTTGCGTCCTCTGCACTGTCTTGTGTCTCTGAAGGCAGTTAACAACCAGACAACTAAGCGTCAACTTTGATGTGGCTTTACTAAGGTGCAGGGCAGTGTGGCAAGAAGAAAAGGGCTTTAATTAGTAACTTAATTGTAGTTTCCCTGTACTGCAGTTTTCCAATTATTATCTGAAAAAGGTTTTTGCTATTGTTAATGCTGATAAATGGTCCTTTGGGAGGACATCACTGGTGAGTTTATCATCTCTTCCTGTTGGCTTACTGTAGGTTTGTTGTTCATTTATGCTGTGTTTAGACAGGGATGCTAAGATCTGGCACTCTGTCCTTAAGCCCTGCAGCAGCAGAGCTTTGCTCTTGGTTGGGGGACAGGTGACTGTGATGTGAATGGCAGTATTGGCAAGGGAAGGGTTTGGGAGCTGTGAAGGCAAATGCACAGAAGAAAGAGAACTGTGCTGCTTTGTTTTGGGTTGAATGTACTTGAAGGAGTGCCTAGAAATTTGGAGGCAGTGGAATAACCTCTCAGGGGAATTGATAGGAGCTGTCACTTGGGCTGTTCAAGCTTCAACTGACAAAAGCACTGAGGAAGTAAATTGTAGAGAGCACTGGAGCATCTGATGATCCGGTGGGCTTGTTCCATCTCCAGCTTCTATTATAGTACAATAACGAACTTGCCTGTGTCCTGGGAGGCCCTGAGAAACTCTGTCATCAGCACCAGTGTATGGTGCGTGTTGATGAAGGTGGGAGCAGCGCAGAACCCTGTTTGATGCTCAGGCATCTCATTTCAGTCTACAACTATGCTATTAAAAGTCAATGGACCAGAAGATATGCCTGTACACAAAAATGGCTGGGTAGTATTTTGGGCACAGAAGGAGTAAATCACATTTGGATTTTCTTATTTTGTGTCTGAAGGACAGGGTTCTAATCCAGTTTCTATTTGGGACAGTGGTCTTCAGTTGGTTTAATTCCTCAGCCCAGCATCTGCAGGTGTTACCAGCCTCTTCTGGAAGGGGCTGTTTCATCAGGACCCTTATGCTGCAGCCCAGCATCATACACACCCTGGTATTGGGTTGGGGTGGTTTTGTGGCTGTGCTGGCTGCCCTCTGATACTGCTGAATGGCCTCATTCTGTGATCAGTGAGGGGTTTTCCCTGCAGAAAAGGAAAAAGCCATTTTTGATCTGATCCCCATTGAGAAGCACAGTCTCTGGTGAGGTGGTTTTGCCACATCTGCCTTTGATGCCACTTGAGCCAAAGCAGCACAGCAGCTTCAAAAACTGCAGAGGATGAAACCCCATATGATTATAGCAAAGAAAAGAGATGGGTCTGCTTAGATTTCAGATAAAAGAACCTCTTTGGCTTGCTTCTCATTCCTCCTGAACCAGCTATAGGAAGAGCTGGTGCGAGTGAACCTGCATTTCCATCTTCTCTGTTCCAGAGTGTGCTTCATCCTCCCCAGCAAACAGCAATTTCTTCCAGCTTAATGCAGTAAAGAGTCAGACAAAAGGCTGTGACTTGGTGTTAGAGGGAAAACTTTGTTTTCCTCCATAGAGATCTTCACATGGCATGGGCTGAGATGCTTGGTCCTGCTCTGGGATGGGCAGTGTGATGTCATTGGTGTCCTGATGCAGTGCAGGCTGCAGAAGCCTGTGGTGCAGACACAGCTCCTGGGGTTGGGGCAGCAGAGGACTGGCCCTTTTTTGCTGACAAAACGATTCCGTCTTGATGCTCTAAACGCTCTTGTAACATCCGCAGATTTCCAGATGGATAATGAAAGTCTGTGAGCAGAGGCGTCTCGGCGGCTTTCGAAGCACTTGCCTTTGGAGCTGTGTCCATTGGTTTCATATCTGCTGACAGGGCTTAATAATCATTACGCTAAGTGGAGCCAGCACTTGGGGAGGCAGGTAAAGCCGCTGCTGCCCTTGGGCTGAGATGTGTTGCTCACCGTGCAGTGTGGAGCTGCAGATCCCCATCCTGGAGGCTGATTTCAGCCTTTTCTCCTCCCAGGCTGCAGAGCTCTGTGTGAGCTTCTGTCTGGATCTATTTCTTGGCACACAGGGATGCTCTTAGGTCAGGCCTGGGGTGGCTGCAGTGCTTCCATTGGGTTCCAGCTTCAATCCTGCTTTGGGAAGAAGGAAAGAGAGCTGGTGTTTCCCACAGTCAGCTAGTGCATGGTCTGTGTGAATAAGCAAAGCATGCCTTTATTCAAAGTGCTTGTAGCAATGTGTGCTCTTTTTCTGATTGATGCTGGGGCAATAATTAGCATTGTGTTATTTACTAAGCTATGATATAATCTTTATGAAGGAGAGATGTCTGATATTATAAAAGTAAAGAAAAGCTCCGCAATTTTGAGGTAACAATGGTCTAGGTTCTACTTTGTGCCTTTGGTGCCACTTAACAAGATGACTTGTCTCTCTTCCCAAGTAGCAAGTGATGGGACAAGAGGAAATGGCCTCAAGTTGCACCAGGGGAGGTTTATACTGGATATTAGGAAAAAAATCTTCCCTGAAAGGGTTGTCAGGTATTGGAACAGGCTGCCAAGAGCAGTGGTGAAATCCCTGGCAGTGTTCGAAAGCAGTGTAGATGATGTCCTTAGTGACATGGTTTAACGGTGGACTTGGCAGTGCTGTGATAAAGGTTGGACTTGTTCTTAAAGCTTGTTTTCAACCTGTGATTCTGAGAAGGTTTGATGTTAGATAAACCCAGCCTTAATATGCTGAGCTTCTCTGGGTTAGAGCTTTGCCAGACTTGTGCCACCCAGACCAGCACTAGCAGGGAAGAAACACATAAATCAAATTTACTGTTATTATTAATACTGTCATATGGCAGTGCTCATATCCAAGCCAGTTTGAATTAATTCTTCAAGGAAGTTTTTTCTGAGACACTATCAAATATTTTACTAAGCTCAAATATATTACAGTTGTCATTGACTAATTTTGTAATTTAATCAGGGGAAAATAAGGCATTGAAGGTAGTTCAATGTGATTTGTTTTCATAGACCAACTGCTTCATCCTCTCATTTAGGCTCTTAAATAATTTTTTCTTAGTATTTCTTTGATTTTTTTTACAGTAAATTTAAAGTTAGGCTTATTAATTTCTTCTGCACATCAGCCAGGAGAACAAATGCAAGATATGTGCATATATGTGTATATAACAGGAAATATCTTGACAGATTTACAGAGCATTTACCGCCTTGACAAGTTTCTCAGCCTGGAATTAAATTTGTAGCAACATCTGGTAATGAGACTTCATGCCTTTTGGACTACTGAGTGCTGCTATAGACTGCTGCAGGTCTGTCCCCCTTGTGCATGGAACCAAGAGAGGAAACGTTTCTGAATTTTCCAGTAGGACTTAGTTTAGCTGTTTAGACCATTATTTCATTTTCTTTCTCTCTTTTTATTATGATTATTTTTCTTTAATGTAAAGAGTATTATTTCTTCTATCTCCTGTTTGCTTTCAATCTCCCTTGATGTAAAGTGTAGTGATAGAAATTGAAATTAGATACAGCCTGATTTCACCTCTTGGGGTCTGCAGGAATCTCCTTCCACTCTGATGCTGCAGGGCACCTGAATTTTAGGTTTTTCTCCCTTTTTTAATATTGTCATTCAGTTCTTACTAACAAAACGTATGGTCTTCACTACATTTCTCTTCTATCTAAGTTTATTATGCTACTGGTGTATTTAGGAGTGATTTGGGCTTATTCTCTCTGCTTAAAGATTTCAAGTAATGCTTCTTGGCTGTGACTATCTATTAGCATCATATCAGAGTTAATGGGATGTCAGCATGTGCCAAAACCCCTCATCAGCAAAGCACATGTATTCCACCCTGGCATATTAAAAGTGAAGTTGCAAGGGTAAAGCAGGGCACCTTCCTACCTCCTGATCTGTATAGGTGAAGGCGTTGATTTAAGTTCTGCTGAAGTTGCTGTGATCAGGTCACACCTTAAAAGAGTCTCTTCCTCTTGAGTTCTTCCCAGTAGAGAAGCTAAAATCTGTGCTGGGTTTAGCGATGCTTCCACAAAGGGCATAGCACTTGGTTGGTTTGTATTCCTGCTGGAGCTTTGGCAGGGTTTGAGCCAATGGTTTTGAGACCACCTGCATGGGCAGGCTTTTTATTAATGTTCCAAAAAATAATGAGGTTCTGCTTTTTTTGTTAAAAGAGGGGAGGTGAATGTCAGTTGATTGAGTCTTTTACTAAAGATCTACACACTTCCCCTCAATCAGGCTTTACCCTTAGATGTTATTTTTTCACCCATATGTGGTTCTCGAAGCCGTCAGGCTTTTGCGCAAATTCCAGGTCCTTTAACATCCTCCATTCTTAGCGGAGAATCTTCAGTCCTGAACCCAGTGCTTCTCCCAGGAGGCATTTCCAAGTGTTTTACTTTCAGATGTTGGTGCTAAGCTGCCAAGTACATACAAAGCCCCATGTGCTTCAGGACCTCTGAGCTATCTTCTGTGGCACATGAGCCTTCTGAAAGCTTGATGGCCCTTGCACTATCACTGTCTACAGCATGCTTTGGATAGCATGGTGCTTTATGACATGCAAAGGCGTTGTGCAGTTTGCTGTTGGGAGATAAGAAATGAGGATGAGGAAGGATGACGGAGAGGCAATACCACAGCCAGGTGTTTATTTGACAGCCTAATGCTTCATGTCACCCTTACCAAAGCAGGTAGGGAAGGAGAAAACTCCACTCAGTGCTTTGTGCACACTGGAGCATGATCGTATGTGGAGGTATCTCAGAGAGATAAAGGTAGAGAAATGTTTTATGAAGTTGTTAGTAGCTGGTGGTATGTGCCTGTTTATCTTCACTGAACTGCAGAACCTAGGAGGGAGATTTGCTGTAGGACAGACTTTATGGATAAATTATGTTGGCTGGAATTTGCACTGACTATTTTCTGGGTGCTGGTGTGCCTTGAGCAGTGGCAAAGGAGGGGGGAGGCAGCGCTTGTGTCTTTTCTGAGGTGTGAATGGGGAAGGCAGAAGGAGGCTGGCGGGATGAGGGAGCAGCGTTTCCCATTTTGGTTAGCAGTGTAGGAGATGGAAAATTGGTGGTTGAATTGTGATTTCTTGTATTGGCTTAGTGGGCACACTAGCTATGGGAGATGCATTACCCATGGGTGTGGTTCTGCTGATGGATGTATTGCAGTCCTTGAGACTTTCTACTGAAGGATGTTGTCTTGATAAAGAGGTTTGGTTGATACAGAATCCGGCACAGCTCTGTCAGTTTAACTTGTTGAGAAGGTACATACAAGTGTCTTGATCAAGCAATAAAACTAAAGCAAAATACACAAACCCATCTCTTTGGAGCCAAAGGCTGTCCTATGCTACTGCAGAGCAGGGAAAACTAAGTGGCAGCTTGCCATTATTGACCTCATGTCTCCATCACACTCAGATCAGGTTCAACAAATCATCTCAGTACCTTCCTGATTTACTTACTACAGGACTGAAGATTTGAGATTAAAAACATCAGTCCAGAGCCTGGAAATAGGTGTGTACACTCCTGCATGTGTTTTGGATGAGGAGGAGCACTGAAAGCAGCATTGCCTGAGTTGATGCCTTATGCTGCAGCTTCTGAGGCACAGAGGGTCAAACACTTTGTGGTACCAAAGAAAGCCTTCAGGAGGTCAAGATGTACTCTCCTAGAAATCGTAGGCTGAGGGAAATGCTCCTAGTAAAATTTGGCTCCTAGAGGATAAATAAATGAGCTTGCTTGAGGTAGTTTATCCCTGTTTCTGGAGTGTGTCACAGATTAGGCTTTTGCTGTGGTTGTGTCTTTCCTTCTGCTGCAGGCACAGGAAACGTGGGCTGGGAGGCAGGGAGAGACTGTGTACGCAATTCAGGAGGAGTGAGAGCCTTGTGATGCACCTCTGCTCCAGCCTTTATCAGTTGTGACAGCAGCTCCAAGCCCTACCAGTGGTACTTTCTTTAGGGGAAGGTCTTCTCTTACCAGATCAGCTGAGCTTTACTGGGGAAGCAGCTGGTAGATAACTGTTAGTGGCTACTGGTTGAGGACAACTGTGCCAGTGTTTCTCTAAGCATAGCAGTTTTAAAAGTAGCAAGGGGAATTAATAGACAAATTCTGGTGAAATTCTTCTACTATGCTTCACCAGTCCTGGGTTTAAAGTCTAATGAGTGCTGAGGTATGTATGATGGGAGCAGAGGATGGTACTTAATAAAACGTTTCATTAGAGAGTTTTGCTCACAGTAACTCAGAATGGGTAAGTTTGTATGATCCTGATGGGCAGACTGGGACAGAGATGGGCTTGGAAACTGGGAAGAGTTGCTCCCTGCTGTGACCAGCAGCCAAATGAGGCACCCAGAGCATGCAAGGGTTAAGAGCCATCCGAGCAGAAATGACGCCTTGCAGACTGTTAAAATACCAAGCCTGGATTTTCATTTATCCTCTGCTAACAAGTCTGCCTTGGATAGTTCATCAGTTTGATGTTGGAGTAGCTTTCTCAGAGGCTTAATGAGACTAATCACTGCAGACTCCCTCCACAGCTGTCCAGGAGGTGTAGGTTCCTCATTAGGCAGATGCAGAAGCATTTGGAGCTATATCTCTCACCACTGCCTGCAGAGTGAGCATCGGGGACATCCGTCAGACTTAGTTAAAGGCTGGGAGGCCCAACGATGAAACATACTGAGGAGAAAACCATCCTGAAATGCTGTCCTGAGCATCATCTTGAAGAGTGAGAGTGCTTGTTGACCGCCCTTGTGGTCTTCTTACAACATGGGCTTGCCACAGAGTGGTTCTGGGAGAAAGTATATGCTCAGAGTCTTTTGAGATGCATATTCCTGGCAGATCTCTCTGACATCTGCCAATGAGAAGTGCTTCCCACACTCTTTCACTGTGCTTTTTGTTGGAGATTGTTACTAAACTTTTTTGTTATAATGTCAGCTAGAGAAGAGATGTGAAGGAGGTTACATTATCACAGCCTTCTGCAAGCAGTGAAAGGGAAAAAAGGGAGTTTGGAGATGTTTCAGGAGGTGAATAGACAAGTAACAACAGCGTGAACTTCAGGAAGATCTGTGGAGGGGGTAGAAGAGTTTGGGGAAAATAGAGAAAGCTGGTGTACAGCATGGGGTGGTGGTGGTGGTGGATTCAGGGCTTGGGCAGGGGAAGCGGAGCCAGATTGCTTGGACATATGCTCCAATCCTGAGGGCTCATCTGTCTCAAGATTTCTCTGCTCCAAAGGACAAACAACCTGGAGAAGCTGGTGAATGTCTTGTGTGGGCCAGGACTGCTGGCTTTACGGCAGAGTGGCCATGGTGGTCCCTGCCTGCGCTATTTTCCATCCTCCCTCTCAGGAGTTTCCTGGCTGGCTGGTTCACCCTCTGGCCCGTGGGGGGGGGGGGGGGGGGGGGGGGGGGGGGGGGGGG
>JAOEHY010037136.1:3211-15822 GCA_025447955.1 Psilopsiagon aurifrons
TCAAGGCCAGGTTGGACACAGGGCTTGGAGCAACTGCTCCAGTGGAAGGTGTCCCTGCCCGTGGCAGGGTTGGAGCTGGAGGAGCTTTGAGGTCCTGATCCCCCCTCCAAGCCCTGCTCCCAGCCACAGAGCTCACGGGACCCTGAGCCCCGCTGGCTCCACTGGATCTGCCAAACCCCATTAATAGATAAAGTGACCAAATGAATAGAGTACAGAAAATTAACCCTTTTTATTGATGCATTGCAATTGTTCTACATTTTTACCATATTATGTAGAAAATACTTAAAATACAAGCTACTTTGTAAAACCAAAGACAAACATTGAATCCAAAGATAAACTATGTTTTCACAATGGACCCTTTTCCCATATAGTTAGTATTAAATCTTTAAATAGCTATTTCTTCTGTTAAAATGATTTTTACATACCCCCTAAGTACATCAGCAATACAAACATAGCTCAGTAATTATCAGAAACTACCTGTATCTAGCGCCTTGTAAAAAGGAAGAGCACAACCATAAAAGAAAGTTAGGTTTTACACAGTTACTAGCATATCAAATACATTTAATAAAGTAGGAATTCCATTGCAATATCAAGAATTCAAGCAGAAATACTAACATTACATATAATGTACTGCTACATGTAGTGAGATAGATATATTTCAAGCTGAATCTGAAATCACACCTTATATAAAGTTTAGCAACAAACAACCATGTGGACATGCGGAACCATTCAGAAGTTGAAATCAAAACAAAAGGAAGCAGGGCTGTGCCAATCCTGTCATTCAGAAGCAATTTAGTTTCATGTACTAAAAGAAAATGCTGAGTTAGAGGTAAATGACTGCATCCCATCAATTAGGTGCTAAGCAGGAAAGCCTCCGAAGCTGCCCCTGCAGTGGCTATCACAGCTGTGAATACAGGGCGGGGAATGATACTGGGTGTTCAGGTCAAGAATCACATAGACAAGTGTAGATGGGACCACGGTCACCAAATCCTCAACAGGTGAATCCCAAACTGCTTTCAAACCCATTGAAGGGTTCCAATTTCTATCCGGAGATAGCACATTTCCTTAGACCATGTGCAGTGGCTCTGACAATGAGAGTCACTTCTTGAACTGAACGTGGAGGCTGCATAGGTGGGGGTCTCTTTAGAGCTGACTACAGCACCTTTAAACCGGGCAACACACACCGAGATCTCCGAGGTGCCACCGGGCCCTCGTGGGATGGGGATTTTTGTCTGCCTGGTTTACGCTGTGCATCACCGAGGAAGCGCACGGGACTCTTACGGAGTCATTTCCAACTCATCCTTCTCGTCCCACTCTTTTGGGAACTCGGGCAGAGGGAATGACGCCACCGCACTTTGCGAATACATCTGATTGGGTTTAATTATGTCCTAGTGACTCCCAACGGCCCTTTGAATTGCTTTTTGCCAGGGAAGTTCTTCTCAAAATTATGAGGAGATTTTGCTAGAAGTCCTTTTTTTCCTGACAGGACTTCATGGAAAACACTTTACTATCGTGAAACGGGGAATAACGTTATCCTGAAACAGAGGAATTGCCTTTTGGTGGAAAGGCACAACTCTGTACCCCAGAGGTATCTCAAGGCAAGTACTGAACACAAGCAATGTACTATGGAAGAAAGTAAGAAAGTGCCTACAGCAACAGAGAGCATCGTTAACACCAGGGACATGGCACAGCAAGGTCGGTTGCTTATCCGCACGCTTACAGAAGGGCTCTGACTGAAAATACACTGAACAACATCGCCAATGCTACTGTCCAGTTCCAAAGTCCTCGATCCTTTCATCCGAAGAGATGCCAAGCCTTGAACAGTTCCATTCCAGGTCAGTCCAGACTCTCTTCTATCCCTAACGTGGAACTCCAGAAGCAGCCTTTGGACTTCTTGGCACTCGCAGAACTGGCCTCTTTTCCACTGGGACGGAACATAAACTGGGATTCACGGTTCCCAAAACCTCTTATTGCTGCAGTAACACGACCGCTCGAGCCAGTTTAGCATCCACTTGGACAAGATACTTCAATCTACGTACTGAGGATGGAAATGAGCATTTCCTCTGAACACTGACTAGGGCTACAGCTGACAAACCTTCCCGACAACTCCACATTAGCAGTAGCATTATGAAACTTTTAATGGTATTATGTGCTTTACAGCAGGCTCTCTTTGGTATAAATAATTCTATCACCAAGCTAGCAATATTTTACAAGAAATGTCTGATCTTAACGTGGGGGAAGGTAACGCCATACTAACCTAATAACAAAGTGATTGCACAGATTTAATCACTTCGGCAATATTAGACTAAACATTCCAATGCATTCCCAGCACTACCTTATTCGAAATGCACTGACAGACATTTAACAGTATATGTGCCATTGTCAAGGAAAAGCTTTAAGGAAACATCGCTTCACTCCAAACAAAAATGTAGCTTTTTTTTTTCTCTTTTTTTCCTTTTTCGTATGATAGTAGCATTAAAAGTGAGAACAATGCACCTATGCAACATACTGCTGTTCTTGCTGTGATAAGCTTAGTGAATTGCTTCAATTCGACGGGGGCTTGCTGGTCCCTCATAAGGCAAGCTCACTGTAAACTCTAGTCACACTACATCATCATTTAAGGCACTACAATAAGGGGACACATCAAACAACTCTTCATCACACATACCTGTGCAAAACAAATCAGAAGGTATCCTTGTCTCTCATGAAGCTCTACTCCTCTCTCAGTGCTACAGTGATGAGCTCTAACCATTGCATTATATCACATACATTCCAACATGAATCAATTAATTTTGGTTTAAATACAAAGGATACATCAAACTCCATCCCCAGGAACGTTTAAGAATTAGACAAACACTAAGTACAGAATTCAAGTATAATCACTACACATTTTGATTACAAAGACAGAACATTTGGGGTTAGCAGGAAGTTTTGCTCGTTATATTTTTCTAATCAATATGTACATATTTCATTTTTATGTAAAATATTAAAACACCACCAATACAAAACTTCTAAAATAGTTTTAAATTCAGTAATAAACTTTAAAATCTGGATTTTTTTTCCTTTTTTTTTTTTCCTTTTTCTTTCTCTCTTTTTTGTATTTTTTTGTTTCAATTCCTACATGCATGTACTGTATACAAGTCTTATTAAGAGTGCTTTAAAGTAGCCGTTGACATATCCAGGAGTATAAAAAGCTGTACACATCAATACAGTGATGTTTCATTGTATGTCAAATTCAACTCCCTCCTCAATGAACCACGTGAGGATTAAGAAAAACAGAACAAAGGAAAGCCCTGTGCTTCTGCGAAGGAATCCAGCTCCAGTCCAGGGCCAGCATCTCCTAAGCTAGAGAAACCCAATTTTAGAGCAATGCTGCGCTGGTTGTTCTCGGCTGAAGATGGCAGCATCGCGACAAAGCTGCTGAGTTCTGGTACACAGTGAGAGCTTGAATACAGGTTGAGAAACAGGATTGTGTGATGGATGCAATCAAAATGCGGCTGGTTTATGAGACACGTCATTGTCAAGAACACAAAAGGGACTTTAAAAGAGTTTACATGGACTCCTGAATATGTAACATGGCTACAGGAGGCAGCTGCCTTGACCAGTCCTTAAACAAAGCAGAGCAGTAAACAAAACACATTGACAGTAACATGGAAATGGCTTTTTGCAGAACCAAGAATCTCGTTAGAGACAAAGTGAATGAGAGAACAAATGTTACACTATGAAGCTGGGTTTTAAAACTGCTCCAGCAGATAAACATGCATTGCAGTTTTAGTGGAAAGATGGATCTGTGTAAACTGCTAAAATATAATCTGCTAGTCTTCTTGTTATAAATAGTCATCAGGGTCTGTCTGCCAGGACATGGATGTTCTCTGCCCTTTGGATTCGCACAACAGAACAATCTGATATAAATGTGACCACGAAGCTTTTAAAAGCATCTATTTAAAAATAAAAGCAAGTAGAAGTTTAAAAACTGAATGTTAGTGTTAGCAATACTGAATTAGAGTTGGTAACACTAATCAAGTCTGGTAACACTAACGTTCTGGCGACAAAGCCTGCTGTTCAGTTAGGGACTGAACTCGCTAGAGCTGGGGTTGAACAACACACACACAAACCAGGAAGAAACAAAACAGGGAAAAAGAAGAGAAACAAAAAGTCAGACAGCCATTACCAGGTAAACGTTCACCAAAATTTCTTCCTCAACACCCCCGGCCCATTGCTTTCTGGGAACTACAAGTATGAGTACTGGTTGATCTTTGTAGGGCTCAGCGGATATCCAGTGTAAATAGTAGATCCTCTGGAAGCACCAATATAGGACTGGGGAGCAAACTGGGGCTGGTATTGGGCAGGTGGAACGTTTGCAGAAGTCAGCAGACTTGGACCAACGCTCACAGGGACCTGGTGGACAAGCGTGCTGGGATGGGCAGCGTACGTGGTGTGCCGTGAAGAGCCCTGAGGAGAGAAGAGGTGGGCAATGGAGGTGGTGGAGCCCAGGGTGGCAGCAGTGGTTGGAGCGTAAGTGTACATATGTGGCTGGCTGGACAGATGTGCACTTGCTGTTGCTGCTGCAAGGTGGGGATGCACTGGGCTGCTGTGCTGGAACGCATAGGGAGCCTGAGAAATAGTTGATGCAAGGGGTGCCACATAAGCTTGCTGCCTACGTGGGACAGCATTTCCACTTCTCTCCTGGGAGGCCAGCACTGCTGTTTGCTGGTTCTGTAGGGAGAAGGAGTAAAAATAAGGTTAGCGGCACAGAAGGGGAGCATGGAAGGGTCAACCAGAGCCTTCTTACCAACACCTCTGCTCTAGCTGCAAGACTGACGCTTCTCCAGACCCTCCCTTCCCAGCTCTCTGAAACCCTCAGATTTGAGCAGGGTTATTGCAGCTTCTCTAAGACAAAGGTTACACTTCTCCTCTACAATGGGATCAAACTGCCATATCTGGGGTAGAGCACTACACAGCTACACAAGCACGGGCAGGTCCTAAGACTGACTCAGCCCTTGAGCTCCTCACACATCCTTTCTTCAGCAGCTTAGCGTGAGTGCAGTCATTTTAGTGCAAAGCCCACCTTTTTCCCATACCAGAAATGAACTGGAGGTGTAACACCTCCTCTCTTCTAAATGGCTACTGCAGCTTGACTCAAAAGATCAAGAGGAGTGACACAAACTGAAGTGAAGGCAATCTCAGAGTCTCAAGGGAAGTCAGGTGGCTAGCTGTTAGTTTGAGACACAAGGTCCAGCCTTGAGAAACTTCACCTATGCTCCCTCAAGACTTCACCTTGCATACCTAACAAGACAGAATCAGCTTCAGGGAGCTGCTCTCCTCTGTTCTTTGAAGCTGATTCTCCCTGCCATACACCATAGTGTTTCTAAAGCATCATGTTCAAAGGCCAGCAGAAGTCACAGTGCTTACCTGGCTGAGATTGAGAGGCTGCACACCATTTGTTACCACGCGATGCGAGCGGTACCCAGTAGGTGTTATACAGCATCCTGATGACTGCCCGTTCATGGAGGCCACTGGCTTGGTCTTACTGGTACTGCTCAGGATGCCTGAAAGATTTCAAAAGCTTAGTCCGTTCTTCCCTCTGAAGTGCTGTGCCCTGTGACAGGCACCTGTGATAACCAGCTTGGGCAACCAAAGAACACAATGGGACTATTCTTGCAACAAAGTCTTTTCTTCAATTATGATTTAAAATCTGATCAGACAGGAAATAATCAGGAATATTTACAGATCCTTCTAAATGGGAAAAGCCAAACGTAGGTGAAAGGGAAATCTATCAATGAAACTGAAAACAGACCAAGGCTTGCACTCTCAGAACAGCAGCTGTGAAACCTAAAGCTGCTGAAGACCCAACGCAGATAGTCTAAAACTTCAAGGACAAAGGTGTCAGGGACAATACAGCACCTGAGCCACGGCAAAACCCATACCTACCTGACACTTGGGTAGCTACAACGCAGTCACTGAGCTGTGTCTTCAGTGGTGGCACAATGATATTCCGAGAGCTGGAGCTGTCAGCTGCCTCTCTAGTCGGCAGCTCCAGGGCACCGCCTGTGCTCTCCAGAGAGGCAAGCGTGTCTATGGCATAGGGGCTGTTCAGGGAGGAGTCGGAATCAGGGGAGTCATTAACAGTAACGTAGCTGATGACATTGGACCTCTGCTTCATGCTCAAACTGCAGGAAAGAAACAACCAAACAAGAACCAGATGGCAAATATTCTAGCTTTTCCCACAGGATACAGGAAATCTCCCCCTGGGATCTCATACCCTCCCTCCTTGTCAGCTGGAACCCTGATTAGAGACACAAAGAGCACAGCAAACATGACACAGATTCTTCTGTCTTAGGCAGTGCTTCGTAGTCAGGCCAGGGCTTTGCATGGAGTGTTCTCCACAATCCTTGATGCTTGGGCTCAGATCAGGACAAATCAGTACTGGCTGCTTAAAGGGACTTCCTACCTGGCAGGTTTGTATTTGCTGTCCTCTTCTTCATCAGTGTCACTGCGAATGGTGATGACACTGACTGGTGGGCTTGGAGTGTCTGGGATCACGATGGGCTGGTGCTGCTCCGGCACCAGGATGAGCACATTGGAAGAGGAGGAGGTGGAGCGCAGAGGACTGCTGCCAATGAGTGAGTAAACCTGGGAGGGCACAGTCTCTACAGTTGAGCTGGGCCTGAAGGAAAAACAGCAGTATTCAGCTACATGGCAGCAGGCTGGGACAAACCAGCACTGAGAACAGTCAGGCTCCAGCATGCTGGAGCACACATACAAGAAGAAACACAAAGAGAACCTCAGTACAGACACTCATACACGAGAATGGCACAGAACACATCCCAGAAGGGACCAACATAGTGATGCTCAGAAGAGGACTGATTCATCCAAACACTGCCAGAAACCTGCCACCCCTTGTTCAACAGATGCCAACTGTACTACTTCAATTGCTATGGCATCAATACACCCCCAGTGTACGAGACCTCCCTTTGACCAGTACAGTAAAACACTTGGTCAACTACGTTCCTTGCACTCTCACTGAAGTTCGTATCATTTATATCAGTGATTACAGTACAGACACTTTTTCCACCACATCTTTAAAAGCAACTGTAGCACATTAAAAAGTTACACGATTAGAGAATGCCTTTGTGAACAGAAGATCAGTTTTTAACATCATAAAGGCAACCTCCACTCTCCTGGGCTCAGCTGTAACAGTTTCTTTTCTCCTGGCTAGTATGTGGTGCAGTGCTTTGTTCTGGCTTTATTCCAAGCACAATGCTGGTAACACACCAATGGCTTAGCTGATGCTCAGTAGCACAGACCCTGACCAAGGACTTTGCAGTCTCCTGTACTCTGCCAGTGAGGAGCACAAGAAGCTGGGAAGGAGCAGAGAGAGGACCCCTGACCCTAAGTAGCCAGAGGAGTATTCCATATCACATATGATATCCATATCATATCCATATCCATGTCATGCTCAGGATAGAAAACTGGGGGGAGTGACCCAGAAGGCCAAAATCACTGCTCGGGTTGGCCGGGTATCAGTCAGCGGGTGGTGAGCAATTGTATTGGGCATCACTTGGGTTCTCGGTTTTAGTTTCTTTCCTTCCCTTTTAATTTTATGTTCTCTCCCCTTGTTATTTCCCTTATTATTATTAGTGGGGGTGGTAGTAGTAGGTTTGTAGTATACTTTAATGATTGGACTGTTCTTATCTCAGCCCACGGGATTTACATTCTTTTGATTCTCCTCCCCATCCTGCCAAGAGCGGGAGGAAGAAAGGAAGAGGAGCAAACAAGTGTATGGCTCTGAGTTACCAGCTGGGCTTAAACCACGACATCTCCAAACACACCCACATCTTTCGAGGACTGGAAAAGGAATCCTTACTTGGCCGCGCTTGGTGCTGGCTGCTTGTTCTTCTTTGCTGGAACATTGCTGCTCTGCTGCTGCCTAACAACATGAGTAACTCCAACACTCAGAGGCTGTGCTGTGGCTAATGTCACATGGTTGGTCAGTAGTGATGGCTGCTGCATGAGAGTGCTGTACTGATTTCCATGGGAATGTGCATTCCTGGAGCGGAAAAAAAAGAACAACCCCAGATGCCATGACTACACTGCAGGAACAGCAAGCTGCACCGAGCCCCTGCATGGCTCTGCAGGGAAGGGAGAAATCTGTGCTACCCCAGGACAGCACGTATTCCCATTGGGCACAGAGTTGGACCCTGTGCATTCCCTACCTCCAGTCAGCCAACTGCTGGCTGCCGCTGATGGTCTCCGGAATCACGGCCGCTGGCTGAACAGAGTTGTGCAAAGCAACCCCTGGGAGCTGCTGCCAGGTGGAAGGAAGCAGAATCTGCTGGGTTCCCCCAGGCCAGGCCTGCTGCAAAACAACAAACAAGACACACACATTCACTAGACTTCAGTTCCTACTGGGGGAAAGAGATCTGTTCCAAGCAATAAACACACTCGTGTAGATTGTTAGCTTGCAGAGATAATGGCACAACACTGCACTCTCTCTAAAGGTCTCAGTACAGTGAGAGAACAAGAAGCCAGAGAAACAAGCTTCCCCGAATGCTTCGCTAACCCTTCCTATCACAGATGTCACCTGGGGAAAGGAGTGTTAATATTGCACAGAATACTGCACAATGCAGCCATATAATGCACTGTCAGATGCAGCAAGAGTACTAGGGGCTTCTGGGTGGAAGTTTACATGTGCTGCTCTGCAGAGGGATTCCAAAACATAAAACCAGTTTGGCCCTTTCTTGGTTTTCTGCCTTAGAGGGCTCACACTGCGAGAGCTGAGACAGTGCTGTTATCTGGGAATGCACCCCACTCCAACTGAAGTATTTAACTGCAAGGAGGATATGTGGAAGATACTGCTGATTCATCATTATTAATGTTCCAGGCCAAATTGACAAAACCCAGGAATTTTTCTGGGGGGAAACCAAAACCAAACCCCAAAATAACTTTGGCAGCACAGTGTTGCTATGATTTGGAAGATCTATGGTGCTCTGCCTGGCAGCTTCAACTGCAAAACCATAGAGCTGCTGCTTTAAATGAAGTATTTCTGCAAGTAACAGATCCACTTACTACAAACACCAGTTCCAAACAAGAAGCCTTCAAAGCAGAGAGCTGCTAAAACCTCTGCCAATGTAAGCAGAATAATAATAATAATAATAATAATAATAAAAATAAAGAGAAATATGTTAAAGTCACACCATGCGTCTTTCCAAAAGCCAACACCTGCACAAGACAAAGCAGAGAGTTTAATACAGCAAGATATAAATTCCCAACGAGAGGCAGAAATCGGCCTTCCAAGCGACGAACTGTTTTGACAGAGGAAGGACAAAAGTACGCAAAGCTTAGCAAATGGCTAATGCAGACTCAGGGGAAGCAGCAAGGGAGAAGTGTCGGAAGCACTAAAGGTGAGCAAATTCACGCCAAAGGCTCCCAGAATCCAAACAGAAATAGGAAGTCCTCCAGAGAAACTCAGAATCCAGGCTCACAGCCTGGAGAGAGCTGGCTCTGATCTCCGCTGCTGTACAGGGGACCTGGATGCCAAG
This sequence comes from Psilopsiagon aurifrons, assembly GCA_025447955.1. Classification (NCBI taxonomy): domain Eukaryota; kingdom Metazoa; phylum Chordata; class Aves; order Psittaciformes; family Psittacidae; genus Psilopsiagon; species Psilopsiagon aurifrons. Next base: position 12,754 of record JAOEHY010037136.1, read on the forward strand.
TCCACTGCACACACACGGAGAAGAGAATTTGCCTCTTGAATCAAAGGCCCAAATACGCTTTTGAAAACATCACCAACAAGTCACTTGTGCCCCAAGCTCTGCTATGGTCACCCCCGGCTGTTTACAGAGCCCAGACTGCAGCCTTTCAGCAGGCAGAATCCACAAGAAGGAAAACGGATCCATCCCTGGGCCTGTTCGGCTCAGAGCTGTGTCCCAGGAGAACGCCACTCTCCTGCCTCCCCATCCTCAGAAACAGGGAGCAGTTCAGTTGGTTCACAAGAACCCCAACGAGTGGGTTTTCATTTCAATGCAGGTATGACTCAAGCAAATTCCACTTCAGCAGATGTCTCCCTCTTGGAAGAAAATGACACTCAAACTACTACTGAAAGCCACAAAAAACAACATGGTTCACATAATGGAATGTGCTTTGAAAGACATGTGAGGATACCAGCGCTTAAGTGCACTGCAATGTTTTCATAAGCTTCACTTATCTGATTCTGGAGTTTGACAATGACTTCTTTGTGGCACTTGCAAAGTTGCTCTGATGCAGGTGCCAAATGAATACAGAAGAGGACAATTTTGGAAATAGACACTTGTTAAAGATGTGTTTCTTCCCTTTCCCCCAACCTTTAAAGAAATTGTTCCAAATAGCCTAAAAGCTTGCTGTGCTGTTTTGGATACCAGAGCTCACCTTTAATTTCAACCAAGAAATACATATGAACTGAAAGCATCTGTGGAGAATAGCATCTTTATCTGGATGAAGCAAACTACCTGCGATTGGCTATAAATAACAAAAGGCCAGAAAATTACTGTCAATGTTCAACAGAAGTTCAGAGAAATGGACTGCTAAAGCAATACGTTAAAGAATTTGCTATCATTAGAGGTTTTAGCCTGTGCTTAATGACCTGAAACGTTTCTACATGCAAAGCAGCTTTACACATCTTGAAAACAAAACAAGTAGCTAACTTGCCAAGTAGTTCAAATTCTGGCCATCCAGGTACCTGTAGCAGAGTCAAGCTAAAGGCTGATTCCTTTGTATTCAACAATCAAAAGACAAAGATAGGAGAGTAAGCGAAGAACAAGAACAATTGTAACTCTTCTACAGTATAGCTTAGAAGAGCTTTATAATGCTAAGCTAGTAAAAGCAATTGTCAATGGATCTGGATTCTTTACAGAGCCACACTAAACGTCAGAGTCAGACAGTGCTTCAGCAATGTTGGGGAGGAAAACAACAAGACATTAAGATGTAGCAAGAACACAGCCACAAGATGGCACATGCTTCCATGCCCTCTGCAAGTCGAAGTTAAAACAAAAACTCAGTTAGTGAACACAATCAAGGGAGGCAATTACCAGTACTGCAGCCGTCTGTTCTACTAGCGCTGGCCGGCCGGCTGCGCAGTTCAGAGTAAAGGGGACCGCATACTGCGGCGTGATGGTGGCTACTTGAGGATGAAGAGTTGCTACCATTAGTGGTGTACAGCTTCCCTGAAATGTAGATCAGGCAGTGAGTGAAACACACGTACTGAGGCAGGACAAGTGGGTTCAGCAATAGGGCCAGAGAAGGTTTCACCTCACTGGCATTCTATGGTGCTTGAGCAGACTCCAGAATTAATGGATGCAGTGACACCAACACCCAGACCCTCTGGGCATGTTCCTCTAAGCAGTTACATGTCCCTGGGGGGAGCACAAGGAACAGGGAATTTGGGAACAGGATCTCTCCGATGACACAGTTAAAAAGTAAAAAATGAGATAGTCTTCAGCTATTTAACATTTTGCTGGGTCCCAGAGAGCAAGTTACACTCTGTGCACTGCACTAACCATAACCCAGACTGCACCCCTGGCAGGACACGTTTACTATCATCCCTCCAAATTCACAATTCACACACAGTACTTGTGGAAAAATATAAACTAAGGAATTTAATAGAAGGCACAATAGGTCTTTTGTATCATGAAAGAGCAAAGTTATCTGCAACGAAACTACCAAGACACGTATTAGTACATCAAATGTCTAATTAAAACTAGATTCTCAGCACACAATTTGCAGGCTCAGGAAAAGCGGGGTTTGGATTCAGATGGGCCTCCTTCAAGGGTACTCTGCTTTTTGGGTACCATTACCTGTATTATTGTGCTAAACAAACCAGAGATCACAGAATGACACCAAAATCATTTGGACTGAACGATCTAAAAACTACTCCTTTACAAGCAGGTCAGTAAGCACAATATACTGCACGGAGAGTAAAACTAATGAAGTCTGTGTTAATGTCAGCAGGAACTAAACCTATGCAAATAAACGTGCACTTCATTATAAAGGCAATTACAATTTGTCAGTGAATAAAACCTGGGACTCACTGGGCACTCCCTATACATTAAAGCATTACTTTTGGCATATAAAATTGTTTTAATTTGCAACACATTACTCATGTGGAAGTAGCATTTTTTTGTAACTATTGGTGCATTTTGCTATCCCATTGTTTAAACTGCGAACAACAGAAATAGGTGTGAAACAGCTACACAAATTCACATTACCAATGAGGAGGGGTCAAAAATCATTTTGCTGATTTGAAGATGACATTTTAACAGCAGCCCGTTTGTAGCAGCTGAAAACTCCACGTTTATGCTCATTATTAAATCAAGCTCCTAAAATAGATTCTATAAAATAGATTTGACTTCACATACTTCAGGGAAAAAAGCCCACCAAAACACTGTCCTAGAAGTGACCTACATTTAACCTGCCGGAGTGTTCTGAGGACCCCCTGCATTCATCCCAGCACCAGAGGAGCAGCCAGGTTCTCCTGGACGGTGGTAGGAATTGCAATGAACTTTATGGGGCTTGGTTGGTTGGGTTTTTACCTGTGTGAGAACACCAGACTGGATCTGCAGTGGCTGCGCTGCAGGTGCTTGTGGTACAATTGGGACAGCATTCTCCATCCTTACTGGGAATCCAGAATGCTTTGTAGTTGCCTGAAGTCCAGCTGTAAAGGACAAGAACACATCAGTGCTGAGCAGCTTTATTATTTTAGTTTCTTTCCTTAATCAAACCCCACTAGATAAGGGTGGAAGACAGGGGCA
>JAOEHY010037136.1:15922-30879 GCA_025447955.1 Psilopsiagon aurifrons
GAGGAAGACAAGGGCAGAGGAAGACAAGGGCAGAGGAAGACAAGGGCAGAGGAAGACAAGGGCAGAGGAAGACAAGGGCAGAGGAAGACAAGGAAAAGCCATTCCCTTTGACAAAAGCATACTAGTAAAACCCCAGCTGAAGTAAACACCTCTGCAGCCCCAGCATGCCAATGCACAAGTACGGACAGCCAGTTCTCAAAAGCTTGGCTCTACTCATATCCATAGTTTTGCCTTCAGGAACACAGATGCCTAATTCTATGCTCCTTGAGACCAAGTTCAAACCTTACGCTATCAGTGATCAGTTCTCATTTCATATAAACTCCTCCATAATAACACAATGCAGATATAAGCATAAACAGAGAACTTTCAGGACTCAGCTATGCTTTACTAACCTCACTTATTCGCAACCTGTAACAATTTGTTGCTACCAAACTACACCACTGCGTGGGTGCTGGTGAACCGAGACTCAAAAGGCCAGATATTCGCTCCTGACGTACAAAAACCAGAGCACAACACTTTCTTATATTCACATAGCTCTGGCTCCTCTGCTCACTGCCTTCTGTGGAATGCTGTTATGTTCAGTTTGGGGGGAAAAACTGGTTCAGTGACCAGATGAAGGCTGCAACCTAGGCAGGCAAGATACTGTCACCTGCTCAAGCACAACCTGGAAGAGAACTAAACTGCCTACACATGCCTGACCTGATTCTACACTTACATTTGAGGCATTCGCAGGGTGGTCTTCTGTACTTCATCAGTTCACTACAAATTAAACCTTCTAATTCCTACCTAACTGAAACTACAGTCGCACACAAAGGGGTTTTTTCCACTTACTTTGAAAAGCAGGGGGACAAACAATGAATGTTTGCTGGAATGGGTCAGTCTGCGTGCAGATCTGGGTGGTTCCAGGTTGCAGTGAAACACTCTGTTGTGCTACTCCTGCAACTGGTGCTGCAGATGATGGATACAGAGCAGACTGATAGTTGAGCAGTGATACGTCCGAGTTTGCCAGGGAAAGAGTAGCAGCTGCAGTAGAGTTGGAAGCCAATACACTGGCCTAGGAATAAAAAAAGGAAAACAAGACATTGGATTCACCATTTCTACTTGTTATAAAACAAACAACAGGAACCATCACTACTGCATCATGAACCAAGCACCAGGAAAAGGTTTCACGTAAAAGGCATAAGACAACATAGGTGAAGAAACATGAATTGCACCAACTTTACTTACGCCGCTGAACTGACAGGCAAATATGATCAAGTGAAGTAAAGAGGCTGCCTTGGCCTGAGGTTTGAAAATTAGAATTCAAGACTACGAATTCTAGACAGCAATTTAAATACAGTATTTTGCAGGATTTGGTCTGAAAGCATGGAATTAGACTATTCCATTTCTTTGATCAGTATAAAACGGCTACAAGATCCATACCTGGTTGTGGACTGTATTGAGCTGGTTGTTAAAGCTCATTGTGAGATTTGTGCTTGTATTAGGAGCAACATGAGTCGTGAATGGGCTCTTAATCTGATTCACTGTATCGTACATATTAACTCTTCTCTTGCAGATCTCCATATTCTGAAAGCAGGATTTCACACTGAAACAGAATGACAGCAGGACAATATTAGATATGTAAAACCAGGACGAGAGCGACACGAGAGATTCCCAACTTCATGCACATGCCTTTAGGTTTAGTTTCTGGGGGCTTTTTTTAACAGACAAAGAAAGTCCTAAACCATGAAAGGGAATCTTATGAACATTCCACTCCTTATCCATGCCAGTGCTTTCCCCAGATCAGCCAGAAACTGCAGAGAACAGCACTGACAGAGAGCAGAAAAGAAAGCGAAGGGAACTTACTGATTGCTGTGTGGGAAATCCAGGAGATGTGCCATTGTAACAAAATTATGGTTCAAAGTCTTCAGTGGAGTAATTCTCTTATCTGCATCAATTGTCAACATCTTCTTCAACAAATCAATGTATTCCCTTCGGTCAGCCTTCTCTGCCAACATGTCAGTTCCTTCTAAGTCTGTAGACATATTCACCTTGAAAATAAGATGAGGGCAGTTCACACAAACAGCAACTTAACTGCTACCCAACAATTCAGTAACTTCACATCACACTAATATTTATTAAGCATTTCTATCTCTTAGCCAGCATAATAATTTTACATAGCACAGCTCTACCAACCAACCTTTCTCTTGTTCATCCTATAAAAGGAGTCAACTTACACATGGAATTCTCATCTCAATGGGAAGTTGGTATGTTCAATAGACAGCAACCAGGATTCATTCTCCACTGCCTGGCAATATGCCCTCTTTCGATGTGCGGGGTTGTAAGGGGCTAGCAAATCAGAATGACAAGATTCGGCATTCTCTGCACAGCTGTAATTGCAACTGCAAACTGAGACCTACGCATTTAAGACTCAAGGCCTCACGTCTTTAATACAGTGATTCCTGATGCAAACTGGCACCACGGCAAACCTGCATCAGTGTTCTCAACCGCAGGTGGAAAAGGACAGCTCCAGCACAGGAGCCTCGATGTATGCCATTGATACAACAGTATCTGGGCGTTACAAGATCTCCACATACCTGCGCCATATCATCCAAACAGTTGAATATATATTTCCGAGCTTCTTTTGATTTTATTGCTGTCTCCAACTCATGCTCTTCTGGGGTCTGTAAAAGAAAGCATTTGTTAATATAAACTGCAATATTGCATATCGATGAAGAAAAAACTGCAAGGGCAGAGCCAGGAGCTCTTTTGCCTGTATGAAGATAAATCACATGCCAGGAGGCCAAACCAAACCAGCCCTGAGTTCCCACTTCCTCATCTGTGAAGATCACTCATTCCAAAGCTGACAGTGCATTAGCCAGAAGAACTGACGATTTCCAACTTAGGAAGAGAAGAGGCTATAAGCATTTTAAAGCCTCTTCCTTTTGCTGCTCAGCTTTAAAGGCAAATCAAGCATACATTTGATTTTTCTCCTGTCCTCTGCCAATGCACAAACAGATTTCTGTTAAACTAACAAAAGACCATCATGAAACACTCTGTATTTTACCCTCTGTATTGTCAGAAGATGACAACAAGATGACATACTTCACCAAGAATGAGCAGGCCATAATAAGTAGCCATTATCTCAATTACTTTAACACCCACTCTTTGCTGGTACTATCATGCACAGCTGCTATTGTTAGACCAGGACCAGGTCTGTAGTTTCTAAAATGAAACACCCAGATCAGCTACACTCGACCAGCGTTTCAAATCCAATCTCCACTCAGAATGATTTCATGGCACGCTAAAACCTGGTGTGAACTGAAATCAGGTCCTCAGCGAACAGAACAGAATCAGCAATGCAAACCAGACAAACCTTTAGCCTCCACAGTGGGTATCCCAAATTCGGATCTCTGTTAAAGAACCTGCTTGTTTTCGTTCCCGCACTGAGAAGATACTCCGCTGGCAAGCCTTGAGTTTGTGAAATATAACGGATCTAGGAAAGAAGATTGAAAGAATGAGGACTCCCCATAGAAAGAACCCATTCCCAACAGAGCCATCATCAGCTTGATTTATTCACAGCAAACCTGTAAAGAAAGAATACCCAGCTAACTGAAACTACAAAATTAAAGGGACTATCTCATATCTTTATGAGGACACTTAACTTTTACAATCGTATTATCTGCAGAAATATGAGGTTTTGAATCCATCTTTCTTCTTTTTTGCCCAAGTATATGTGAGCTGTAAGATTCAGACTTTACAAGACTGTAAGCTTTTGAGACCTGGAGAAAATAACACCAGCAGGCTCTTGCATCAGCAATGGAAAAGTACACATTTTGAGAGGAAAAACCACAGCAGTTATCAAGTATGTATACATCATTAAAGGTGTACGTACCCAAGCAACATTGCCGTGACTGGCTACAGGGAGCCTAGGCACATGATTCCAGGATAATGTCAGGTTAAAGCTCTCACTGTCCAAGCAAGACCAAACCTTTAGCGCAATCAGATTCTTCTGCCCTCAAGAACATTTAGTATAGCTTACATGTAACCAAAAATGGCTCAGAGCTTTGGAAAATACACCTCAGTATTTGTGACAGCATCAGTAAGACACCGGTAAGGAGTTTCCAAAGCAAAAGGTATGTTCAAAAGGAGAGAAAAAAGCCATTATGAAAAAAGCATAATAAAAGCTTTCTAAAATATTCCAAATGTTGCCCAATTTCTAATGGTATTTGCCTTCCAAGATGTCACATTTCTCACTGAACATCGCCTCTGTCATGACTCAAAGGAGTCTATTTAAAAGTTCAAGGGGAACCCCCCTGATAATCATCAGTTATAGGTCCTTCAGCACGTCTCATTTCTTCTTTGCAAGTCTCCTGCTGTTGCACTGCACCAGAACCAGCTGAAGATTGCAGGGCACTTAACTCACTGTCATACTTGTGATCCACATGAACTGATGGACTCAACTCCTGCCAGAGGCGATCTGAACCATCTGCAGGGGACCACGCAGTAGTTCAGCTAAGAGGTTTGCTAGTTTTGTAATACATAACTCTTGCTGTTCAGCCAAAGTGTGTTTAAAAAAGTAACTGTGAATCCCATCCCACCCCATGGATGGGTTTCGCTCCACTCCTGGAGAGGTCTATTCACAAGATCTGCCTGAACTTTCACTTGCTGCTGCAGAACCTTATGGCAGCAAGTCATCCTGGTTTTCAAGGGCACTTTGAGTATCAAAAGCAAGGACACCTCACCCTGCCTCAAAGGACTGCAAAATCCTGGCTATTAAGCAATGGAAAAAGCACCTCCTCCCCACCCACCTCCATGACTAGATAAGCTTCTCGGAACTACACACAACTCTGTGTGCAAGGAAACCACCATGCCCTGCCTCAGGTTTTTTATAACTCATTCTGCTTATTAAGGTACCACTGTGTTTCCTTTGGAAATTTGCAGTGCTGGGAAGATAGAACACAAGTTTTCAATCTTAGTAAGTTTTAATGGGCTTGATCACAACTATACCAAGCACTGTAATAAGATACCACTGTAAAAACCAGAGTGGAAAACTTACCCTCCAAAAGTTTGTCATACAGACTTTGTTGCCCTTTTAAAGGCAACCGACTAGCCCAGGTAATGATGCTATGTATCCATGGAGAGACCTAATTAGTTAAAGATGCCTTTTCAGACTCTTGCCCTTTTATTTCAGAGACAGCTTGGAGCTCACACTTAGCATTAAAGATGAGGCCTGCTGGAGGTATTAACAGAACAGGAATGATCGGCTTGTTCTGCCTCCACATGGAAAAACTGCCTTCATGGTGAAATTAGAGGGCGTTTCAAGCCAGGGAACACACACCTCACTTCTGCTTGGACTGGAAGGTATTTCAACAGCTTTTGGGTTTGGAAGGCAGGGGGTTAAGTACAAATTCACTCTACATATTGGATAACGACACGCAACTCAAGTCAAAGCACACAGAACTCTTGGCTTTTCTGTATGACAGAAACAGACAATGGGAATATCACAGAGGCACAATGAACTTAAGATGACAGACAACAGTGATTTGTACTAGATGAAATTTGATGCAGGATACGCTGGCTTCAGAGGGTCCAAAGGCAGATCACTGCAGTTCCATTTGAACATTCCCACGTCTGCCATGTGCTCTCACCTGATCATACTCAGATGCTCCTGGATACAGAGGCCAGCCTAGAAACAGCTCAGCTATCACGCAGCCCAGCGACCACATGTCAATAGCTTCACAGAATGGTAAACCCAGTATGATCTCCGGAGCTCTGTTGGAAAGAAAGAAAAGGCAAAGTCGTAGACTCTGAAAGCATGCAGTTCTTTCCCCTGGATACCACCACTCCTTTTCTCCCCCAAGCACAAGTGAATCCCTGTGAAAGCAAGGGATTTCACTTTAAAGCAGATGTTTCCTAACAGATCCCAACATTTTTAGCACGCAGTGGCAGAGCTGGGTTCGCTTTATTGCCATGGTGCCCTCCAACTCCTAGGTGGCCTTTATACAACCATGCTATGAAGTCACAGCACACAACCCGGCCTAACAGCACCAACAAGAGAAGTTCCAGCAAAACAATGACTTTGCTCAGGTCTCAAGAGGCCAGGTACCAACTGCAGGAGGCTGCCTGCTTCTCCCTGGAAAACAGCAGCATCTGCAGAGCAAGCCACCTCTCTTCAGAGCTGCTGTTTCTATCAGGAGGTTTTCATCCAGGGTTGTTTGGAGTTTCCAGTTTCAAATGGATGGAGAGCACAGGGCCGGAGGTTGCAATGGCTTCGCAAGGCTGCATTACAGGTTTCTGTGCACTGAACCACACCTAATGCAAAATTTACCTGCCTGGTGTAGCCTTTAGGAGAAGGGGATGTCAAAAATCAAACTCCAAGCAGGGTTTGTGCTGCAACAGGCTGGAATTTCAGGGAGATTTTTGTCTGGAACTGACTCATAATACAAAAGGATGTTTTAGTACAGCTCTTCACCTACACACAGCTCTGAAACAAACCAATGCCATTCTGCCAGGCTAAATTCTGGTCATACATTTGCATACAGCATCAAACCCATGTGCTGCAAAAACCCCTCTGTGAGCTGGTGTGGGAATTTACTCTGGAAAGTACAGGAAACACGAACCCCTTGGTCATCTTCATGCATCAACTAACACAAGCACAAAGGAAGACGGGCAAGTGCCACTTTCTGGTCATGACTTGGGGAGCATCCCATGGCTTGTGGGGCATTCCTTGTGCACAGCGTGGCTATTTCTTGGTTTTAACAGAAATAAGAAACAGAAAATTCTTATAAAATAAGACCCAGAAAATTCTGGGTTATTTTAACAGAAATAAAAGCTCTGGAACCGGTTCTGAGCTTTCTACAGAGGTCTAAAGAACAGGGCTTGCACAACGCACAGGTGTCAGCAGATCCTACACTCACCTGCCTCAACTGTTCCACCTGAACGTACCTCTGTTTGTACATGGCAAGAAGTGACTCTCCCATTACTCACACTGTGTCGTGGCGACACAAATACAGCTTTTGCTTTAGGAGACTACAGCAATACCATGAGCCAATCTCCAACACAAACACACTGTTGCCCCTGAAGAGCACAAGATCCAGCAGGAACAGATCGATGAACCAGCTGTTTGCTGCAGTGAGCCCAGAGCTCTTCCCTATCATTCAGCTTTAAAGAAAGGAGGTTCTATTATGCCTGAGCCCCCCCAAAACAGAGCCACGATGCCTCTTTAGTAATCAGAATAATAGATGATTCAAGTGAAGACATCCTGACACTCGCCCTCCTTGGCGCTGAGCTGTTTCCACCTTGTCTAGCCCTGACAGTAGCCAACTTTGCAATGGTTTCACTTACATGAAAATAGAAAATGATTATGCAAATATGGTATTTGATATCTGAGTGCTGAACGTCCTGGTAAATATCTGTATTTTAAAGAACTGTGTCAGAACAGATCCAACATCCTATAGGCTAACACATGCAAACAAGAGGAATCCATTTCTGTACTACTTGATTCTTCCCAAGCAGAGCAAGTACAATACAGTCATTCACACGTTCATCTGCCAGTCACCATCAAACTGTATTGATCCTCTTGTTTATCCTACTTATGTAGGAATTTCCAATCCAGATAGGATAAAAACCTGCCATAGAAGGAACGCTGCATGTGTAAGCTTCCTTGGTTTGTATTGGCAAACAAACTAAAACATAAGTGGGCTGTGAACAAGCAGAACATGCTTAATCCTTCACAGGTCCATTAAAACCTTCCCACCAAAAATTCCAATGGAAAGAGAGATGAGTGGCAACAAAGGCTGGATGTGGCATTTGTTTAGTCTTTAACTACAAGCTGGAACGTAGGTATTCCGAAACCTCAGTACCAAAATGACAGCAAGATGAACTCCATGCATTTTATTCCCTGAAACTAAATAAGGTCTCAAGAGCCACCTGATTTCATTCTGACTGCAGGACAGAGCTGATAAATCAGACTCTCCCTCATCTCCTTTTACACCACTGTAATTAGTGGCCTTCTGTAGGCTGAGCAGGACAACTGGCAGAGATCACTTTAATAGCTGGTCTGCCAGAGATTAAAGTGATTTGATTATCTTAAGGTCTTTGAAATAGAAATGAGCCACATTCATGCTTCGCATACACGCTTGCCAAACTCTTGACTTCCCAAGCTGGCCGATGTGCTCAGGCAGTCTCTAAAGAGCAGGATTCACAGCAGCAGTGGCAAAATCCGAGACATGAACGTTTCAGAACACACCATGTTGACACCTGGGGCTCCAGCCCTCCAGCTTCTGAGGGATGACAGTAACATGAAGCTTGTACAACTGCAACTAGCAATCCATGATCACCACTCAGAGCTGGGCTAGCAGGCACCACGACATTTGGCAGCATGCGCTGCTGCTGCCCAGGCCAACACGACTGGGACACAAGTGGGTCATGCAGCCCAAAGGAGAGGTAAGGAAGTGATACTGGTGCATCCTGCACCCCCTCAGCACTCAGTGCCACCTTCTCATGGGCCAGATCCTTCAGTCCTTCAGCTTAGCAGCTTCAATTTGTCGGTGCCACTATAGGAGTCAGGAGGTAGGGATGTGAGCAGGACTCATATGATGCTGCACTCACACATACCATGGGACACCAGTAATCCTCACTCTCTGGACAGCAGGGAAATCAGTCTTCCCAGAGATATGTTTTATGCAAGCTGTCTGCTTCCTCCTATTGCTTATCCTCCCCAAGGAGAACAAAAGCATCCCTACCCTTCTCACCTGATGTAGGAAGCACATACTCCCAGGTCAGGAATTACTCCTAGTAGATCTCAGGACTGCCACAGAAATTACTCACTGTTTAAAACACGTCTGTCAAAAGTCCATGCCTGGCTCTGGAGCCACGGAATCCCCCCTGGGCACTTCTGCTCACACTTTCAGTCATGCTACATCCCAACCCAGAGTGATGCTGCTGGAGCTGTACATGGAGGCCAAGGCAGGCTGACAACTGCCAGCAGCACAGTCGGAACGTGGAGCGAGCAGGGCTCTTGGACAAAATAACCTCCAGCAGCGCTGGGCATAATTAATAAAGGAAGGTTTTTTCCTTCAGGGTGTGTATATCAGAAAACTCACCTTAGGGTGACCGAGCTGGGCTGGTTTAGAGGTTGGGAGACAGAGGTTACATAAATGCCAGCAACAGATATTAAAACCAAGAAAGTGAACACAGAAGATGGTGATTACTCTTAAGAGCTGACAGAGAACCAAACAGCCTGCACTGTTTTGTTAAACTGCAAACCAAAATCCAACTTGGAACTCATGCGAACACCAATTTATTGTGAACGTGATTAAGAAATCCAGTTCTCCCACCAGAAGCTGGTCCGTACACCATCTCCAGAAGTTCCTAGATTATGGATTTTAGTAATCACCAACATTAAAGTAATTACAGATCACTAAATATTAGATTTCCACATCACAGCATTCTTGCCTTCAGACAAGCAGACAGGCTTAAACACCAGCTACGCTCAGGGAATTTGCCTTTCTGGCAGTGTCAGTCACCCTGCATCAGGGAGGTGGAAGTGACTGCAGCTCAGTGCTGCTTCCCTCCCAGCAAAGCCTTTCAGATTCTTATCACCCCTTGCTGCTTTTGCCTCAGCCAAATCTGGGTTTAGCGATACAGAACCTGGAGAGCACTATATGCCTCCTCAAAGTGCTTTGCTCGCATGTGTTGCGAGTCAGATAGAGCAGATTCTTGATCAGCGGTCGCCTCTCCCAGAGCAACAACAGAACTGGTAATGCATTTTAGATAGCAAGGATTTTAACTGAGCTATAGCACATAGAGGTTACAGAAATCGACAATCCATAGTTTAGAATTGGAAAAACTGGTGACAGTGAGCTCAGTGAAGATCAGGAATGGATGAAAAGCCTGCAACAAGTGAAAGAAAAGCATGGGTACTCAGTGTAAGAGGGAGTAAATAACAAACCAAACTCAAAGGGGAGCAAGAATACAAGGAGCATGAGGAATGCACAGACCAAGCCTACAAGCCATGGCTTTAAACTGAGGCTCAGAGGATGTGGGAAAGACATCAAACAGGGCAGACGCAGGGTGGAGCGGAGTGGCTCTGTCTCGTCTCAGCTGGAAGGACTAGATACTGAGTTCTGTGTCAAGTGAGCTCACACCCCACTGAAAGCCACCCTAACACAGCAGACCTTTCACATCCCTTTGACGCCCGAAGTTCTTTCTGCATCCATTTATTGAAGTTCACTGCTGCTCCAATTGAAATACACACTATTAACAGAACCAAGCTGGAGGAATAGCTGAAAGAAAAAGCTTTAGCTGCACAGTTTCTGAGTTCTAACATTTTTGCTCATAGTTTTTAATTCATAGACAGGAATTGGGGAGAAGCTATTCCTACACTTTTCTACGGGAAGCAGAGCTCTAGCTCATCAGGGTTTCAAAAGAGCTACAGGTCTCATGAAAGCATGACTTACCCAGGGTTGACACAGGAAGTCATGTGCTCACAAAGTGGCTTCAGATACAGATGGAAAGAGTAAAAAAAGGCAGGACAAAAGGAAATGGGAATTCTTTTGATGTTTCTCCCTTCTAAATGACCACGGTTAACGGCCTGGTTTCAGATCATGACAAGCTATCAAATATTCACTACTCAGTAGCCACATACTGCTTCCTCAGTTTGCTACCAGACATATCACCACAAGCTAGCAACAGGGTAAAACTTCCTGCACTAACACAGGGGAAAAGGAAGGTATCAGGCTGCATGCTGTCACACTCACAAAGCAGAAGTTCTATTTATTTATTTACATACGAATTTGAGGGGGGGGGAACAGGAACCATGCAGAACAGTGGACAGACTGATCATTTCCTCCTCCCTCTCACCTGGGATCAGACCTAACGGCAGAAAGATTGCCTATGTGCAGAAACCAACCCCTAGCACACCATCAGGAGCAGCTTTACTCTGCTCACACAGCATATGAAAGCCAGCACTGTGTCAATACTCACCTGTAATAACGTGACTGCAAGTAAGTGGAGCACACTGCTTTAGACACGTGGCTGGCTGAACCGAAGTCGATCACCTTCACTCTGTAGGGCTGGCGTGCAGGATCCACCAACATGATGTTTTCTGGTTTCAGGTCAGCATGGATCAGACCCAAGCTCTTCAACTTCATCAAGGCAGTAGCCACTTGCTGCAGAATTGGCCGGATGTATTTCAAGGGCAATGGACTGAATTTGTTTTGCTTTAAGAAATCATATAAGTTCTGTTCCAGCATCTCAAATACAAGGCATGTATGATTCTTGTGCTGAAAGCACTCATAGGAGCGAACGAAGTTGTATTCATCAGCGTTCTCACTGCTCAAGCGAGAGAGGATGCTCACCTCTATCTGGCCCTGCCTAGCGTAGGAAGGATGGTTTTTCAGGATTTTGATGGCTACAATCTCCTTTGTGCTACGCTTCCAGCATTTTGCCACCTGCCCGAACGTCCCTCGGCCCAGGAATTCCAAGACCTCATAGCTGTTTGTCATAGAGCACAGGATCTCATGCTGGACCAGCTGATAATCACCTTCACCACTGGAACTGCTGCTTTTAGTGGTTACCGTGGTGGTTGTGGCCGCAGCACCCACCGCAGGTCTGTTTTGCAGCATGAGAGGTGGATGTTCCTCAATTATCTGCACACTACCGTTGCTGTCGACCTCTTCACTTTTCCTTTTTAATCCACATTTTTGGTATGGTTCCAGTAAAGAAAGGTTGCTCCTACGTGTTAGGGTTTGGCTGTTCTGGAAGGACGCTGTTGCACTGCTGCCTGTGCTGTCAGCTGCTGTAACTGCAACGTGCTCGACTGAAGGAGCAGGGAGCAGGAGGTTCTGATCGTAAGCAGGGATGCTGAAGTTGGCTACCTGATGAGAGGAGCTTGCTTGCCCTTGAGCTGCTGGGAGGTTTTTGCTGTGGGTATAATATGTGTCACTACTGCTCTGTCCTGAAACATCCCAGACAGAGAGCTCCACTTTCAGTTTCTTGGCACTGCAGAAGGCACTCGAGGATACTGACGGAGAGGAGAACACCTGCAGCTGTGAGGCCATACCTGAAAAGGAAGAGGAGAACTCATTAGGACTGCTCAGTGGCAGCAGGTTGGGACAGAACGAGATCCTCCATCTGCACAAGAAACAGAACAGTAAGTGTTTTCCTAAGCACCATGTGGTACCTACCACCTAAGAAGGTGGCCTTTTGAACTACTGATCCTAAGGGCATCCACAGAGCAAGGTCTACAGTGGAATTACAGCATTTTACCTCACTGCCTACAGCACAAGAAGTAGACAGCTCTTTACCTTGCTTTCTGAAGGCTAAGGAAACCCCGACATGAAATGGGACAACAGTGTTGAGGAATGAAAGCAGGAAGGCATCACAAAAATTAAGTTTATTCCCCCCCCCCATTTCCCTGCAAGTGTAAAAATAAACCCAAAATGAACCGAACGTACAGACGTTGACTACGGTGGCAAAGCGCGTCCCGTGGGGACCACGCACTCCGTGAGTAACGTAGGATATGGAACGCCACGACCTGCGGACGAAGACGAGCAACGCATCGTCAGCCTCTTCGTCCGACCCGGCGGCCGCATCCTGCAGCCAGCGGGAGAGGAACCGCCGCCGAGGGGGGCCCTCGGTGCCCCGCAGCCAGCGGGAGAGGAACCGCCGCCGAGGGGGGCCCTCGGTGCCCCGCAGCCAACGGCAGAGAAACCGCTGTCGGGGAGGACCCTCCACGCCCCGCAGCCAGCGGGAGAGAAACCGCCTTCGAGGAGGACCCTCCGCGTCCGGTTGCGATGGGGGAAAGCGGGGCGGTGGGGGAAGGCAGGGCGCTGGGGGCGGGCAGGGGCGGTACCTGCCAGCGGAGGAGCCCCGCAGTACTCTTTGCACTCCTTCTCCGAGTAGAACTGGTTCCCGTTGCCTTTGCAGCCGCCGTAGGGGAACGTGAGGCACTTGCCCTGGGCCGCGTCAAAGGCCCAGCGAGTCACTGGGTTCTGGCAGGGCCCGGGGACGATGGGCAGCCGGCAGGCAGCTGCGGAACACGGGGGTCAGGGGCTCAGGGACCGCACCTGAGCACTCACGTCCCTCCCGTACCCCGGCCCCGCTGGGCGGGCGCTGATCCCCGCGGGACGTGCGCTGCCGGCTCACCCTCGCTCCGGCACGCCTGCAGACACTCCTTCTCCGAGTGGAAGTTGTTGCCGTTGCCCAGGCAGCCGCCGTACAGGAAGATCTCGCAGGCCATGGAGGAGGAGTTGTAGAAGAAGCGGGAGAGCATCCCGCTGCAGGGCCCGGGGTCCCGGCTCAGCCGGCACGAGTCTGCGGGAGGCACGGCTCGGGCTGGCACCGGAAAACCGGGACGGCAATTCCCGGCGGAGCCCTCCCCCGGCGCGTACCTTCCTTATTGCCGATGTAAGGGGGCAGGGGGCCGGCGGCCGAGCCCTCCTCGGGGGGCAGCACTGCTCTCCGTGCCCGCTGCATGGGGAGGAAGCACAGAGCTGCTGTCACCCCCTGCCCGTGGGATCCGCTGCCCATCCCACTGCCCCTGCACCGCCCGAGATGGGCCATGCCAGGGCAGACCTGCGGGGTGCTGCTGGCTCCCAGCCCGGCTCTGATCACTGATGCTGGGTCACTCATGGCTTTTCCAGCCCTGTGCTCCTCTGGAGTGCGGGCCAGGGTCGTGTGTTGTGGATAAAAACACCAAAGTGCCCAAGTAATTCCCTTGTGCTGGGGACATGTCTCTGCTCTTGCTGATGCAAGGTGGTGTGTTACCTGCTTTCCAGTCAAATGGGTTGCTTCCTATGGAAGACCCATCGACCACCCAGGATCATGGAACAGTTTGGGCTGGAAGGGACCTTGAAGCTCATCCAGCTTCAAAACCCCTGCCACACCTTCCACTAGAGCAGCTTGCTCCAAGCCCCTATGTCCAACCTGGCCTTGGACACTGCCAGGGATGGGGCAGCCACAGCTTCTCTGGGCACCCTGTGCCAGCGCCTCAGCACCCTCACGGGGAAGGACTTCTGCCTTAGAGCTCATCTCAATCTCCTCTACTCTTTCTAAACTCAACCCTGTGATACTGGGAGTGCTGAGTGATGGCAGCTGAAGGACCAGCGGAGCAGTGAGCTGCCTGCCGGCCCTTCAGAGGGGATCTGCAGCCTGGCTGGGACACCCACAGGCAGGCAAAGAGCAGAGAGACATGCGGCTCTGCATGCATCATCTTTCGCCCTGTGAAAATTACCAGAGTAGGAAAGAGTTTTTGCCTTCTGCTTGAGAATGAGCCCTGCTGCCCTCCTGGCCCCAAGACCCCCAGCCTTCAGCCTGTGCCTGCCTGTGCACCATCCTCACAGTCAAAGCCCATCAGTGGGGGTGAAAGAGCATGTCCCTGGGGACCAGTGGAGCAGCTGCTCCAATAACATGTCCTGCCCACAGAGCCTGGTCCCCAGGCACCAGCTCTCTGGGGCGCTTCTCCAGAGGGGATGTCCCAGCTGTGATCCATGTCAGGGGGTCCCACTGCAGCACTCACCTCTGGGGCAGTCGTGGTCTCCTGAGGAATGCATTCACCTGGCCCCGGGGACAGAGAAAACAAGGAGCATGGCAGGGGGGTCCTGACAACCTCACGTCACCATGGTCCTGCACTGTGCACACGCAGGGGTCTCCCCAGTTCCACCCCAGTGTTCTCACCCTCTTGCTTCTCCCCATCTCCCACTGACAGGAGCATCACTCTAAAATCCCCACACCCACCTGCATCACACTGACGCCTTCAGATAACCAGGCTGAGCAGGGAGGTCCTGGGGGCACCCACCCATGGGCAGCAGTGCTGAGTGTCCCTGGGTGTCCTGTGCCCGTGTCCCAGCACAGCCTTGGAGATGTGTTGAACAGACAGCCCAGCAAGGATCCCACTGCCTGGAAATCCTGACTGATATGTGGCCTTATCTCTTTCTCACCCCATCCTACGAAAGCTCCCATCTCCCCTCCCC
>JAOEHY010037137.1:0-71960 GCA_025447955.1 Psilopsiagon aurifrons
GCAAGTAGAGCCTTTCATTCACCTCCCCCAAGGCCAACAGCTTCATCCCTCAGAGTTCAAGTTCACGTTCAGAGGGATTCCCAGAAGCCAACTAAACCTGCTGGGTGCATTTAACAAAACACATCCCACGCCTATGAATTAACTTTCTGATCTGACCAATAAATAGGAAGCAAGCAAGAGCAGGCTCTACTGTCTTGGTATCCCAAGTCCCAAAGGGCAACCAGTGAAGGAATGTCTTTTTCTGCCTGTACTTCCTGCTACCAGCTGAGCATTGCAGCTACAGTTTGTTATCCAGCGCGATGTTACCTCTGACACTTCCACTTCAGCTCTGCATCTGCTTTCTGCAGGTCTCTTCCCGGCTTTTAACCTGTGTACTCTCAATCCATCTTTGATCGAGCATCTGGCGAGGTTTAAGGACAATTTATGTCCGGTGCTGAGCAGATAGAGAATAAAGAACTGTCAATCCATGGAAAAGGGAGGGAATGGGGAATCAATCCCTGAGTTTTCTTTCCAGTTGTGAACCAGTGGATAAGACAACTTTTCTCAGCCTCCTTTCCTGTGGAGGTGCTTGTAATGCTGGTGTCATGGGCCATGCATACAGGAGACACAGGATGTCCTAAAATGCACTGGGATCTTCATAAAAGAAATCACACCAAGCCAAAAGGTTTTTCTTTTTCTCTTTTCCTACTAATTAGGTGCCCACTACAAGAAATAGCATCCCACAGACTTCTGACTTGCTTCAATCCTCTCAATGCTTCTACAGCTCCTGCTCTGAACTTTGCTACCTTAGACAATAATTTAACAGCAGCCTACCTGCTAACTTCAAACCCCCGAGAAAGGTTTTGCCCTGCAACTACACAGGTAACACAAGGTAGAGGTAAAAGGGAGATAGTGAGCACAGAGAAATAACCCAAGCAGTCTACCAGTATCCACTTTGAACCTGAAAGCTGTTTCAGTAACACAGAGATATATAATTGCTGGCTAATATAGGCTAAGAGACATGAAACTGTCCTTTTCACAGGTTATCCCTACACCACATGCTGCAGCAGCTTCAGGGTCAGATGCTCACCCCGGTCCCTGCCCATCAATCAGCATTGGGATAATCAGATAATGACTGACTACAAATAGCCATTTAAGCTGGTTTCCAGGAAAGTTTTGCACAGATTAAAAAGGACATAACAGCTCCTCACCAATTAGAGGCCAGCCGGGATTTGCGAGCTGTTGCACCAGCCCCTTCCCTCACTGCTGCAGCCTGGACCTCCCTGTGAACTTAGGGAAGGAGGAATGGCCCTTTGTGTGAACCCCATCCCATTTTGGTTCAGGGGCTAAGTGGAGAAGGAAACTCTCCAGGCACCTTCGACATCAGAGCATTGCCAAGAACTGGTCCTCCACCATCGACCTGGGATGCTCAGGGCAGCCACAGTAAAAGCTTGCAGCCACACACAGAGCACTGCTTGCAGAGAGCAGTTGTAGGCTTACAGAGAGTTTTGGCAAGTTGTGATGCAAAATATTTCCTAATCCCTTGTTCATTTGTAGAAATCCTGCACAAATCGCAAAATAAAGCTCTTGGCAATCACAAAGCTGGACCTGATCCTGCATTTCCAGTGCCCACAATCGGAGAGGGGGATTGGAGAGCGCAGGAGAGCATGGCCAGGTCAGTGTGAGCCTGACCAAAGTATTCTGTCCCAAAACCACTTTGCATTTCCTTTAAACCAGCAATATGGACATCAGTGTCCAAGGGACATAAAAAAGCAATTATATCAAAAAGAGAAGCTGTGGCTGCCCCACCGCTGGCAGCGTTCAAGGCCAGGTTGGACGGGACTTGATCCAACCTGCTCTAGTGGAAGGTGTCCCTGCCCATCCCAGGAGGTTGGAACTGGATGAGCTTTAGTGCCCCTTCCAGCCTAAACCAGTCTGGGATTCTATATTTGGTAGAGATTATTTCCCTTTTCTTCCCTCCCTTCTGCACAATGGCAGTGCTATCAGGTGTCCTCATGTTCACATGAAACCTTCCAGAGAAACCAGCCTCAGCTATTTTACATCCCACCTCAGATGCAAACAGCATGAGCACCCGACTCCTCCTGTTAACACCAAACTAGATTAATAGAGATCACACACATATTTCAAAGTATGCCTGCATGCATATTCATCTTTATCTGGATAATGTGTAACACCAGCACAGCAAAGCCCATGTCTAATCAGAAATGCTCTGTTTGAAAGCCCCGAGCTGCCCCTCACACCACACCAGCCAGCATTTGCTCCTCTTTTTACCTCCCTTTCTGGCTTTTTTTAAGCACTGTGACTCTTCAAAGGGAATTTTCCACCCTTTGGACACATGCTGTGTTTAAAGGCTTGGGAAGCCTTTTTAATTTGAAAAAGGCACCACTGAAAACAGAAACACTTGAAAGGAAAAGCACTCAGGAAATATTAATACAAAAGAGGTGGGATCCATGTGTTTCCCTTTGAAAAGTTCTCATATCCGAAAGCTCAACCGTACCTTGATAGACACCAGCAGGTCAGCCAGGATGTATGACACAACATTTCTGTTGGCCACAGGTCCTTTCTTGTCGTCCTTTTTCAATAACTACGCAATGGTTCAAACTCTGGAGGCTCCTCCAAATCCACACTTAATAAGAGTGTCGTGTTGGAATGACTGATTACAACAAGGATGTATTTCATTATCTGAAATTGGGGAGGAGGGTTTTTTTTAACACATAGTTGGGTGATTTCTTTCTTGAAAGATCTCAAGCCAGATTGTGGTGTAAAAGGAGCTGCGACCAGCCTGGTGGCAGAGGAGGCCCTAGAGCAGAAGGACAGAAGTACTTCTGAAAGAGCTCCACAGAAGCATTGACTTCAAAATGATGCCTCTAAATCTAAGGTAAAAGCACCTCCCTCAAAGTATGGGATGCAGCCGTTTGTGCTCAGATGAAGGACCTTTGAGTTAAAAGATGGCAACCAAGTGGAGCAAGCCCAGATGAGACAGTGGCCAGACCTTCGGGCTCACAACACGGTTTTTGCTTAACTTTTAACTTCAATGACTACAAAACCCCCCCATGTCTTCTCCTTGGCTCTTTTGCTGGCCAGGTCAACCAAAACTTGGCACCTCTGCTGGCAACAAGAGGCTGTTTCCCCCAAACCCCAGTGCTCTGGAGATACCTGGACATCTCCTGCTCACAGACCAGACCAAGACTAACGCTGCATGGTTTCTGAGATGCAACAAGATGATAGAGCCAAGGCAGAGCCCATGTGGCTGCTCCACTATACATGTGCTGGCACGCTTTGAGTAAGAGCTATGAGAGAAGGAAGAGAAGGGGGGGTATAAGGAAAATTCAATCATTCACACTCCTTCCTTGACTCAAAATGCCTTTCCAGTGAATGGCAGCTCACAGAGGCCTTTCAAGGCTGAAATGGTTCTGTAACTCAAATATCTCCCTACTGCCTTTCTCATGCACTTACACCCTGAAATGCTATTCCCAACATGTCAGCTATTTCTTAATATTGCTGGAACCACAAATTTACACCAGCTCCTTCCTCAGATTTCTCCAGTGCCCTTCCAGACTAACACAAAACACCTACCCCTGGTGAGCCTCACTTGAAGGAGCAATGAAGGATTCCTCATCAGCATGCTGCAAAGGACAAATTCCACATCTCACAGTGCCTCAAAAAGCTGCAATCATTCACATTGTCATGAGGAAACAGCCTTCAGCTTCCGAAATCACGCCATGCTTTCTGTATTGCATCCCATTAGCTCCGAGATAATAAATAATGACAATGCACAGCACTGACATAACATGTCTATTCTTGGAGCACAAAACAGTTTATGAACGCAGGCAAACATCATTAATGCAATTTTGAAAGTGGGAAAACTGCATGGAGAGCATCAGTTTTTTTGTCTCCTCAAGTCCTACAGAGAGCAAAGGGGTGGAAGGTTGTTCCTTTAAACCCAGTCCCATGGTTTATTTACGTGCAGAAGAGCCAACAGTAGAGCCAACTGCTCAGTTGAGGCAGGCTGCCTACAAGGCGTGAAAGTTTCTCTCTCCCCCATATTTCATTTGCCACTTTGGATCCAGCCAAGGCCGGCAGTGGATGTGGTTTGAAAGCTCCTGTGTAAGCATTCAACACTTCTCAGAGCCATCACCTGCACCATGGGTATCCAAAGAAAATGAACCCACCCAGAGGAGCTGCAGGGCCTGAGCTTCCTCCTTGTGAGCCCTGACAAAGCCTCCTTGACATGAAATGCTGCAGAGTGAAGGTGCACAAGAAGTATCCTTCCAAGGTCCATACCCAGAGCTGACTCCCTGACCAAAAAGTAAACCCTTTGCTTCCCAGCACTGAGATCAAAGCAGCATACCACCATCAACAGCTTACCACACAGCTATGGAATTATGGACTTAAATGTCACCAGGATGTTTCTCCAGGAACATACTTGGGTGAGGAAAGTGATGGACTAAGCCAAGAGGTCACCTCCTTGATGCTTTGAACTAAGCAACCTTTCTGCAGTTGAGATGCCCCATCTCCACAGTGGAATGCAGAGTTATACCAAAGCAAATAAACCAGAAGAATACACAGGATTAAAGAGAAAATAATATTCCCAAAACAAATGGAGATGTGTGATTTCTAGCAATGGGGTATTTTGTTTTCTTGATGAGAAAGATCTAGATGCAAATTGGTCTGAAGGTCAGAAAACCTCACCTCACCCAGTACTGGGAGTGAATTTACTAGATACAATTATTATACCTTGGCAATTATTCATTTTTATGTTAATTCAAGAAGAATACATAACATTTGCATAAGCATCACCATGAAACAGGTATTAATGCATTAGCCTTGGCTGGAATACCCATGGCAATTTAAGCAAGTACAGAGAATGTCTTTATGGCAGAGAAAACAACAACCAAAAACCATAGTTCTGTGTGTGTGTGTGGAATAAAATAAGGCAAAGCACACCAACTAAAGCACAGTCTGAATTAACAATACAGAAGAAGGGCTCTCCAGTGGTTGAGCAAGCAGCCTGGCTAGTGGCTGAAGTAGTATAGGCTGCACAGTTTATTTTTAAGCCAATAAAGAAAAACAAATCTGCTACTCAAATAAACCAGAACACATTTATACACTTAGAGCAGCAGCTCAAGCTGACAAATTTGGAGCAGGCAAACAAACAACGCCCCCCTGTTTCCTATCATTTGGCCTCCCCGTGCTGGATGTCAAGATGGGGTGACATCTGTGTCAGGTTCTGTCCTGGCCCAGGGCTGGGCTGTGCAAGTTGGTCCCTTGGAGAGCTGTCTCCAGATGATCCAGCTTCTGAGTCAAACATCTCCCTGTGGCAAGTGGGTGCTTCTTCACATCGAGAGAGACAGAGGGGGAAAAAACAGGGATGCAGCAATGATTACGTGGTTTAATTATTCCCTATGAAACACTCTGATATTAAGAGTCTATTCTAGCCAAAATGCAACAACTCCATTGGGCAACGCCGAAACACATCCACGCTGCACACACTGATTGCATTCAGACATCCACATTTCTTCTATTTTCTATTTCTGCAAGAGCTGGGCAGAGTTAAATCAACCAACCTGGCAGAATAGGGAACAAAGAAGCCAAACTGTGAGAGAGCAACTGCAGGCCAGGCTGCAAGCACAGAGCTGGGGAGCAGCATCTGGCACCAAGACTTTAACATAAAACTTTTAAAGGAGTGAAGCTTCAGCCAGCAAAGTTTCCGTCAGAAGGAGATGAAGGGGAGGCCCAAACCCAGCAGAATCTCTTGTAAAAAGCTTTGCAGAAATGGAAAAATCTGATAAATGCTTGCTCTATCCTTGGCCCTTATTTTCAATGCTGTAGTGGAAGGGAGATTTTCCAGCTGGGAGAAGACTAATTTTTCCTCTGGATAAAGTGACAAGAATATCTCCAATTCTCCATGAAGCTGCATTAAAGCTTCCTTGGTTGCCTAAGTTGGGTTTGTCATTCTGTTTTGGTTCGAGGTCCGCTTCTTCCACTTGCAGACTGAAAACTGTAATACCAACATGCAGCTTTCTTTATGTGCTAATGCACTAGATAGCCAAATGAAGTGCGAGTGCCTGCACGGGGTCATTTCTTCTTCAGACTATGCAGGCTACGCACAGGGTGTATTCCCTGATACAAAAATCTTTCAAGTGGGGTGGCTACAGGCCCACAGCCATTGCACGTGGGTATTCTTCAGAAAAAGACTGTATGGAGCTGTGATTTCTTCCTCTGTTCATGCACATCTCCATGATGTGAAGAATTATTCTAACAGACTGAATTCTTTTCTATTTTGTCTTGAGCACGGGCAACCTGAGCAGAGCTAATTCTATCTGCAAGGCTCCTTGGTGGAAGGGGCCTCAATCTCCAACCTTCTCAGCTTCACGCTGCTCTCTGATTCTTCTGCTTCTTAGAAAGACCACAAGCAGAGATTCAATTTCCAACATAGCTAGCTCTCGAGGACCCATATCAAGACTGTGATTTGCAGTGGAGTTGAGGAGAGAAACAGGGTGAAAGAGTGATCTTTCCTTCTACACGCTAGCCTGCAGGACACCTGAACACTCTCCTCTGCATCAGCCAGAGCTTTTTGCTTTGTTCCACTCTTGCTTTCAGGCAGGGAAAATGTGAATTACCCAGCTTTTTGGTGCCAAACACAAGACTTCTGTCTTCATCCCAATGGGAAGAGCTACCCAAATTGAAGGGGTCTCTTTTCCTAAGGCTCCTCCTGAGGAATGCCGCTCAGCAATATGTCAGGGGGACTCTGGGGATTCCCAGGTTTTTTGCAAACAGAAGGTCCATGAATTCTGTAAAGGGCGAGTCCTTCAAGCTTGTTTCCTCTCCATGCGGCTCCATTTCAAGCCCCACCAGCTGGACCTGGAGGCAGCTGTTCCTTGAGCTGGGATTTCTGCAGACTTTGTGGCTTTTCCATAGGAGAGAATTTGGGATAAATGACTGCTCTCAGAAGAGCAGTGACAGAGGAGTTCATTGCTCCTCACCTTTTCCCCATCTGCTACAAAAGCAAAAGGGGAAGAGCTCAAAATAGCAATTGTTTACCACCAGCCTCTCAATCCCACTGGAAAGCAGGCATGGAGCAGCCACACACAGTGGCAGCCCCAAGGACTGGCAGTGTAAAGGTTATCGAGGGCTGCAGCACCATCATAGCAATCTCTTCCTGTAACTTCACTGCTTGGTTCCGCCAAGCAGGATACTCTGCAGTGCTGGTAAAAGGTACCTGCTGATGACTGCAATCACCTCCTGTGCCCTAAAAACTCAATGTGGGAATACAAGACTGAAGACAGGACAATACCATGGACATTTGCAGGGTTCACTGTTCGATTTCCTTAAGAAAACTGGGGAAATACTGAAAAGCATCCATGCTTTCCTTTGGCAAAGAATTTTTCTTGTCCATCAAGACACATAGAGTCTCTCCTGCCAGCTTGCACTGAAAACTCCAAACCAGACCATTTAAACTCTTATAAAGAGGTTTCTATTTAATGCGAGCACATGTAGGATGAAGCTCACATGCCAAGGCTATCACTTTTATATTCAGAAGCTTCCACTGAAGGAGAGAAGTGAATTCACAGTGGAGATGCCTCAATAACAACCCTCACCATATGCAAGCCTGGTAGTTTCAATGTAATTAAAACATCAGAGCTGCAGCATAACTTGTATTAAAGAAAAAAAGGTGCCTTTCAAGCTGTTCAGATGATCCACAAACCCCAATTCTATGTAGTGATTCTTCTTGTGAGGGTAAGCTTTAACTCGTGAAGTTTCATTAACACATTTAAATTACAGAAGATGTAATTTATATACAGGGCATCCTGCTAGAATTACAACAGCAAATAACTTCTACTCTATTCACTCTAAATCCCTCCTGGTTATGTGTATCTTTTCCACACTACTATGCTTAATCTGGTCTAACCACGGCAACTCTTCCATCAGGGAAGATAAAAACCTTGCTGTTGGATGGGATGGGGGAAACTTCTGAGGGATCTTCTCTTCCTCTGACCCCTGCTTCTTCCTCACTTCCAGACTGCACAATGGCAAAGATTTTAGTCTGAATGAGTCCTCATTGACACTTTTTCCTCTGAAGACACAGCACACCTTCATGGAGCAAAGCTGCTCCGTAGTGAAAGAAATGCTTTAAGAGGAAGGACCAGATGAACCTGGGTAATCAGCTCAGCAACACACTCCCCAACAGCACCTTTACTTTTTCTTTTCAAGGTATGCACCTTTTCAGGAGATACTAAAAATAAACCTAGGGCAGAAAAATAAATCACTCCCATCTAAGTCAGCACTCGCAAGATGAAAAGAGCACTGACTCAACTCCCATCGTACCCAGAGACCCGAGGATATTCTGACTACACAGAGATCCCAGAGCAATGCCAAGGCTTGGAATCAGGAATTACACAGCAGGCAGAGGTATCCTCATAAAATCACGCTGCATCATGCAAATGGAGACACCTCAGGTAACACTTACATCACTCTTCCCAGCTCTTTATGCAAAATCCAAAAGATTAGCTTGAGCTTGTTGTGACAATCCCCTTTCCCCCAAAAGTCAATACATAAATACAAGGTATTTACTGCATTTGTTCTTTAAATGATGTACTTTGATCTCCACCCTGATAACAAGCAAGTAATTGAGGCTAGCCTAAAGCATAGCGGCAGCATGTTATTCTGCAGCACAGCAACAGAAAGCCAGCAGCTGGGTGTATTTGGCATCCCTGCAACTGAACAGAGAACATAAACTCCTACAGGCTGGGGAGCCCAAAAAGGAGAGACTCCAGCATCCAGGCTCTTGGCTCCAGCATGGAGTTGTCCCAGACTCCACAAGTGTCACATCTTGCCTCGTTTTTCTAATAATGATAAAAAGCAGTTCTCAATAAAATCAATTTTTTAAATGAAACTTGTAAAAATTCAAAGAAGCTGAGCTCAGGTTTTCCTTCAACACCTCTTACAGCACTAGAAAAGGACAGCACAGAGGGGCATATCCCAGCAACTACCCCAGGATTAGCTGGGACACGAGCACCACCACGGCTGGCTGGCCTGTCCAGCAGGCAGATGCTCCTGGGTGTCATGAGTCACTGCTCTGCATTCTGACTAGCTCTGAAGTCTGTCATTGTCTCTATTTAGTGCATGTTTCATCATTTATACAATGAATTTGGCAAGTCCAAATTCAACTCCATCATTATAAATTCACTACTGTGCTTTCTGCTGGACTATGAACTCAAGGGTGTCTTTCATTACAATGATGTAGATACACTCTTAATCTCCTCTTGGTAAGGAAATTACTCTTTTCTCATCACTAATAGTTGATGGTCACATATATCCTCATTTGAATTCCTCTTCTTGATCATGGGGAACCAGAACTTTGTACAAAAGCAGCTTCCTTTCCCAATATTCCCTTCCACCCATGAAGGCACTTGATGTGCTGCCCACATATCTCCTCAAGGGTTTTCCTCCTGCTTGCTCCAATATCAACAGAGAAGCTCAGACCACGACTGACCTTTGGAGGAACTTTACAGCTTCTCTTACCTTGTTAATCCTCCGTAGACAAATCTTTGTCCTTTTGGGTGTATAAATCTCCATGCAACACTATAACAGGCACTGGAATGGGTGCCCAGGGAAGTTGTGAATGCTCCATCACTGGCGGTGATCAAGGCCAGGCTGGACAAGGCCTTGGGTGCCATGGTTTAGTGGGAGGTGTCCCTGCCCATGGCAGGGGTTGGAACTGAATGATCTCAGGGTCCTTTCCAACCCCAACTGTTCTATGATTCTATGCCAAACACTTCCAAAATCCTGGAGAGCTAAGCCCAGAAGTGCTTCCCTTGTCTGAAAAATCAGCTCTCACTGAGCAATCGGGATAACCAGGGTTTATCTTATGGTTTATTAAGTAGTAAAATAAGATAATAATCTGAGAGACATCACTTAGACTTTCACCTTAGCAGTAACCGTGATGCTGTTTTGTTGTCTGTTGAAGGCCTGAAGAAAGCCAGGATAAAAGTGAAAACCTCCAAGATGCTCCGATGGTCACTTTGTCCTTACAGCTTGACGTCCAAATGCAAAGTTTTGGGGAAAAGACAGACAATGAGGAAGATCCTAAGAAATACATCTGGGAAAGGGGGCAGGTGACAGTGGGATTTCTCCCATCCCGTATTAAGACAGCGCAGGAAACACAGGAAGGATAGCATCCCGTATGTTTCCAATACACCCCACAGTCTGAAGTACAGGAAATCTCGAGTTACACGGATGTCTAGCAACCCTACCTTGTGGAACATGGTGGGAGCTGGTCCAGAGCCTGAATTCCTCTTCTGCCTCCCTCTGACATTACACACGTTGAAGCCACACTGGTCAGATCTCAGAGGCTAATGATGCTCAAGCCTCAGCTTGAAAGTAGTGGATAAGATCTACCACAGTCCCGCATCCCTTCAGCTGCATCTCACTCTATATTAAGGCTCCAGGCAGGAGGAGGCTCCCAGGCTCATGTAATGCATGGAGGGAAGCTCTGTATGAGTCCAGCAACTGAGGAGAGGGAAAACATGGCAAGCTCCAGGCCAGGCCATGCCAAGCACCTCCTTAGAGCCTCAAGCAGGTAGTTCACAATAACAGGAATCAGCATGTTGAGAAAGGACAGGGAGTGTCATGCTGCCCAAAGAGGGGATCTCTTCCAGCTGGCTGCACACATCAGCCTGGTCAAGCTCTTGATGCTGTGTGCTAATGCTCGTAGCCATTTCATCAACCTCCTTCGCTTGCATTGAACAAAATAGCAGTAGCCCAGCACAGTGACATCATGTCCAGGTGATGCATCTGCCCACAATTACCTCTGGCGAGGTTACTGGAGTCCCACCAGAGAGGTTTGTTCTGCTCGGAGAGCAGAGCTGTCTGGGCAAGCTGACGGTAGCTTGATCTTTACTGCAGATCCCTCTCTGTGTTTTCCTAGGATTCCTGCTATTAGCAAGAGCAGCACAGAGGTGTTTTCATAAGGCAAGGAAAGCACATGATTAAAAGAATTAAAAGCCTCTGATCTTCTCTGAGCAGAGTGTTTGGCATTGCTTCCACTTGCAAATTATGCAGCAGAGCACTGAGTCCCTAGGAGCACACAGAGCTGCTTGTGACCACTTCACTGAGCAGGTCTGCTAGGACATCGGGGAGATTTAGGAGGCTGAGATGTTAATATGATTTGGAAACAAATACAGCTGTTTCAAACATGGATGGCTTCATAAGAAAAGGGGGCAGTGATGCTCTTGTATCAGGCAGAGACCAGGCTGCCACTCCACACAGTGCACCAATCATCAGGAATACACATTACTCATCTACCTTAGAATCATAGACTTTGCATGATCCTGAAATGCAGGTGTTGAAGGTGATGTCTGCAAGTCTCTACCAAGAAACCAAAAGGATCACAGTTAACTACTGCTGGAATAAAGAGTGAGTAGGAGTCAAGGTGATAGCTGCTTGTGAGGTGCTCTATTTCAACACCTACAGGACTAAGTTCACAGCTCCCTAGCCAAGAAAATACAAAGCAAATGGGAAAGGATACATGAAACAGAGCTGCTTCTCTTTTCTGAGCTCTTTCAGGGAACAAGATGCAAACTGAACTTACAGAACAGGAGTTTCAAAGGGAAACAGAAGGGACCTTGAAAGTCCATCACACAGCAGTATCTCTGGAGGGCCAAACCCCTGCATCAGGGATGCATTTTATTCCAATCAACCGAATTCCCTAATGGTCAGCAGGCATTAAAAGGAGAACATGGCACTGCTGAAGGTCCTGTGCCATAGCTGCAGCTGTAAGGAAGAGCACAAGTGGGCTTGCTCTGTGCCTCACAATCACTCAGGGATAAGCCCCTCACCTTCC
Organism: Psilopsiagon aurifrons; assembly: GCA_025447955.1. Classification (NCBI taxonomy): domain Eukaryota; kingdom Metazoa; phylum Chordata; class Aves; order Psittaciformes; family Psittacidae; genus Psilopsiagon; species Psilopsiagon aurifrons. The sequence continues at coordinate 11,846 of JAOEHY010037137.1, forward strand.
AGTGGATTGCCCAGCATGTTGAATGAGTGATAGCAAACAGATCTAGCTTCCAGTTACCCCAGTGCAAGCTAAGGGCAGTCAGTTCAGTTTCTTAAGGGTTACCCCAACATAAGGCAGAGTGTTTGTGCTGTACCCCCTCTCCCATATCCAATTTGGAGCCATAGAGCCAGCGCACATCTGAGCAGAGGAACTGAGCATACAGGCAGGGATGGGATGCTGCCAACTGAAAGCAAGGACGGACGAGAGAAAACGGCAGCAAGCTGCAGCGATCCAACAGCAATCCTGGGGAAAAGACACCTGAACCCAGCAAACCTCGAGGGGAATTCCTGTCAGCATGGGGAGGCATGCCCGGGTACCCCCCGCTACACTCGGAGCCAAGACAAACACGTGCGGTGAGAACAGGCACTGTGACAGTCACACCTGCGAGCTTCCCTTTGCACTACCAGCTCATCCCAGGGAGCCCAGCCAGCCCCCCATCCCATCCCCACCATGGAATCCCGGGATCAGGTCTCCTCCTTGGGGTCTCTAAAGAGCTTGGTCCCACAGACAATTTTCCTTCAGGAGTTTCCAACCTCTAGCAAAACTCAAGCCACCCTAAGCAGTAATTTACATCAATTATAGTTGTGCTGCTCAGTCCTTTCTTTACCAAGATACCCTTAACACCTCCTTTTCAGTGCTGTCCCTAGGTGTCCTGCCTATAGGCTGTCCTCCATGTGCCATATCCCAGATACCCCAGGCCCATGAGGCTCTTTGTCCTCTCTCCCTGGCCATTCTGCTCCTCTCACCTGCCATTTGACAGCACCTTTAACAAACTTCTCTGCTCCTTGCAGATCCACCCTTCACCCCACACAAATCCACCCCGTACCAACCATTTCATCACATGATGGCCAGAAGTTATTTCAACCAGAGCAAAAACCAAATCCGTTCAATACATCCAAACAGCCACTGTGACCTCTGTTTAGGTTCTCTCAGCTTTATCAACTTGCCATCTTGTAACAGTGCTGGCAGCAAATCCTACCTCTGATTTTAAAGATAGCAAAGCTTCTTCTGTGACTCAGCCACTTATTATTCAGGTGATAAACCCTGAGCATCTACACACCTCTCCCCACATCCACATCCTGCAAACTGCCCACCGCAAACAACAATAAATCCACACCTAGCTGCCACCACAACAGAAGAGGGCAAGCCCTGCAGTGCTAATACATAGGTGGGCCAGCAGCTGATGCTTGGAGACCTTTCTTAGAATCATAGGAGAGTTAGGGGTGGAAAGGACGTTAAGTTCACCCAGTTGCAATCCCTTGCCATGGGCAGGGACGCCTCAAGCTAGACCATGACATCCAAGGCACTGTCCAACCCGGCCATGAACACTGCCAGGGATGGAGCATTCACCATTTCTCTGGGCACCCTGTGCCAGCGCCTCAGCACCCTCACAGGGAAGAACTTCAGCCTTATCTCCAACCTGAACTGCTCCCATTTCAGTTTGAACCCATCTCCCCTTGTCCTACTGCTACAGCAGAGAAGATGTGCAGAACTTCCCCCTTCCAAGTCCACATGCGCCCAGTGCCCCACTGTGCACCCCATGGCTGCACCACTGCAGCGGTTGCATAAAGGAGGCACTTTTCTTGGTCTGCCTACCCTTGAAAGAAACCTTATTTATTTTTGCAGTCACCTGATGAATTGAGAGTGAAACCTCAGCATCAGGCAGGTTTTGAGGGCTCTCTGTACCACACATAGCCTGGTCCTGGGGTGAGGAAACCAAAAGCGAGATATTTTCTCACACATAACCAAAAGCAAGACAATTTCTCACACATTCAAGTTAGCCTTAACTTTCCTATTAGGGCTTGTAGGCTTAATAGGAGGAAGAAAGAAAGATGGAAGCACCAGCAGCAAGGCAACCCCATGGAGGCAGGGAGCAGCCGGTACCCACTACTGCTGTGCAATAGACCCATGGTCAAGAGAAAGCCAAAAGCAGCACTGCCGCCCATCACAGTCAGCGGTGTGGTTTGCAGGCACAGAGCCAGGCAAGCTCTGTGAAGCGAAACAGGGAGGGAAAGGAGGAAGGAGAGCGGAAAAACAAGAAACCCACCACCCCCCAAACACCCTGCACTGCAATGTAATAAACAGCAGCAGTCTGCACGCACCATTCATGGAAAACCCTCTCTGTTACCACTGGACAACTGTATTTTTATCCTGTGGCTTTCTGTTTTTGCAGACGCATTCCAGCACAAAACCAGAGACAATCCGCACCACCGAGCAGCCGGGTTTATTTTAAGGGATGTAACATGTTCCTGCGAGGATGCTCTATTTGCATCTGCTGCAGGAAGCAGTAAAATGGCAGGTGTGTTTCCAGCTAACCCAGAGACACAAACCAAAGTGCCCAATGCAAAGCAAACGCTTTTGTCTTGCAAATCTCTGCAAAAAAGCACATAATGAAAATTAAAAAGAGGGAGGGAAAGGGGTTTTCCCCGGGGCTTCTTTTCTAGCTCTTTAGTCCTGCAGATGCTCAAGCCCTATTTGCCAGGAAGGAGGTTCATGCCCACTGGCAGCAGGCAGCAGTCAAGGCTTAACTGCTGCTCCCCATTTGCATGCGTGGAGAAGTTGTAATTGGTGCTGTACATGCTGTGCCTTGCAGGGAGCGTGAGCTCCTTCCACATGCACCCTTCAGCGAGGAGCTGCTGGTGAGGCGTCGCTCAGGAGAGCTCAGTCAGGGTGAATTGGAGGACAGAGCAAGTAATTGTGTTTGAAACACACATATATATATGCCCCTACCTGGTTTGACTGCAGCTTCTTTAAGCCACAACTTGTTCAGCGCGCCGCATCGATTTGACTTGCTCTTGCAACAAGCCTGTTATGGTTATGTCCTTTGAACAACTCCAGCACAAAAGCACAGTGAGCTTTCGGGATGGTACAGAGAGAAATTCAAAGTGCTTGTGCTCCTCTGTTCCATCCTAAAACTATGGGGCAAAGCTGGAATTTTAAGCTTTGTATAAGAATATATATACCATTCTGCTCTGGCAGGTTATTACCCACTAGCGGGAGGTATCCCTGCCCATGGCAGGGAGGAGAAGCAGGATGGGCTTTAAGGCCCCTTCCAACCCAAACCAGTCCGGTATTCTATAAACCTACCTCATTTTACAAAGGTAAATGAGGAAAAAGTGTGCTATAACAGAGAACACTTGAAAACAGCATTAGATATGTAAAAGAAAATGCCTCTTTTAAAAAGAACTGCTATTACTCCCCTGGCAGTGCCACACAAGTAAAAGCCAAGAGCTTAGTAAGATACCAGGAGCACTACAGCATTTGCAAGAACAAGCAACAGTATTTGGTGTTATATTATGTAGGATGATGCGCCACAAAGGATGAGAAAGCAAGCATTAGCTGCTTGTGGGCTTAGAAGGAAGTTACCCAGAAAAATAGAAGTTGTCTAAAACACACTGGTATTTTAATCAAAATCCAAGTGAAAAGCATCTTTCTGGGCACAGGAACACAAAGGGCAAAGCTGGCAAAAACTTTTACCTGGGTGTTTTCAGGAAATGGAACTATTTCGGACTTTCTCTATTCTCTGAGATAACCCCATGGGTCTTACGGTTGTTTTTACTTTTTCATTCTGCAGAGGACAACACTCCTCCACTTCCTCCATCCTTCTGCACACTCATCTCTTCCCTCAGTGTCCTACTATTTATGGCCCTGCAACCCTTTCCTGTTTTTCTTTTCATTACAGCTCATAGTTTAAGTCTGGTTTCATGGGAGCAAGGAGGTTTCTGTGACCACACATCTGGATGGGCTGCAAAGCCAAGGGGCTGATCTGACCTCCAGGCAACACTGCTCTGTAAACCTTAAGGAAACAGTAATGTCTGTGCATGATGCAGAAGAGCATCGCTCTCTTTGAACCCTGAAAGCTTAAACATCAACTTTGTGTTTTCACTCTCTTTTTAAGTGTGGGCAAAACTACTGGCATGAAGGGGTTTAGAAAATGCCCTCCTGTTACAAGGGTGCCTTGGCCTGCATGGAGAGACACTAAACCCCCCTGAACATACCCAACACACCACCTACAACCCATCTCCTGAAGCACCCCATCACCAGCAGTGGAGATAGGTGTCCTCTCGGACCTCAGCTCTATCAGTGCAGCACCCCTGTGTGCTCCAGCCTCTGCCTGTCACTAAGCACAAGGTGTCTCTTTATAATTGATAGCGCATGTACTTATCTCCAAGGCTCGGTTCACCCATGAATGAAAAGGCAACTCAGCTGCATGCTCAGAGCCTTCTCCGATTTGTTGTCACAGAGCACAGGGACATGGACAACATCCACACAACCACCCCTGCAGCCTCATAGCGGAGGTGATACAGTCAAGCTCCACCAACATAACTTCTCCTTATGAGGGAGGCTGCCTCATAGCAAAGTCACCCTGCGGAGGCAAGAGCCTCGTTCGCTAAACCTCACGTAATTGCTCACATGATGGGAGGGATGCAACGCACAGGCATAGGAAGATGTAAAGGAAAGGGCTGGTGGAGCACAGCACTGCATGGGGCTCAGTTTGCTCATTGGGAAATGAGAGCGAGGGGAGGGCAGCTCCCCCGGTATTGTGTTACTGACAAACAATGTCACTCTGCCCTGCATTACACGGTCAATAATTAAAAGATCGTAGGCACCTCCCTAAGGAAAGCTTGCAAAGGCAGAGCTGGCAGAAGACAACCCGTTTCCACTGTGCCAAAAGAGGCAGAATATCACTTTATTTCACGTACAGGGAGCTATTCCTGCAATTTTCGGTTGCAGAGAGCCCAGAAAATATTAAACTCCCCTTATAGAGACCAACAGCAAAATAAAGGGACAGCTTATGCGCTGCTTCCATGGAAAGGTTAAGGGGATCTTTGAGTTAAAAAACTGTTAAAATTCTGTGATTCCTATACACCCTCTTGAAAGAGGAAAATCTTCCCGGATGTTCACAGCAAGTCATTTAACCTCGTCAAAGAACCGGTGAATCTCCACTTTGCTACCCAATCCACAACGCAGAGAGGTGCCTGGACCAGACTTGACCGCATACAAGTGGGAACATCTCCCATCTCATCTTTACTCCTGCACTGCTTCCTGCACACTGGCTGAGCTATTTCTTTTCATCACCTCTAAATATGCTGACCACTAGTGACAAAGTGACCTCTTTGTCCCAGTTTTATGACACAGCATAAAGAAAAGATGCAGCCAGCTTCCTCTTAGACTTCAACTATCCACATATCCCCAAGCCCATGGGGACATCAAATGCAAGTGCAATGACTTGAAGTTATCAACTGTAATCTTGTCCTTATGTCCAAGCACCTTTTTAAACAATTGATCTTAATTGTTCCTCCTGCAATTTAGTTCACACACCAACCCCCTGCTTAAAAAACCTCCACCTGAATTCCTGACATGCCCAAACCTTCCATTTATTTGAGCCCACTCACGCTCATCTCCGGCCCAGTAACACTGGGAATTCATTACCTCTAATTCCAAACGTTCACATGCCGTTGAGGCTAGTCCCCACTTTTGGCAGCCCTTCTGGTACATTGACCAAGTATATTTGGCCTCATAGAACCAGCCATAAAATGAACCGTTCTCCTCCACACAAAGAGGAGGACAAGGCAACAAAGATTGAATGCGCCTTTGTGCATCGTGGTGGCACAGCCTACTTTTTCAGTGCTCACATCTTCTTGAGAGGGTGCCAGAAGATCTCACCTGGCCCTGCATCTTACAAGCTTTGCAGTCTGGATGCAACACTGAGTTTTGCTTAGCTTCGAAAAAGTATAGACCTTATGGAGTCAACAGGCATCCCAGAGGAACAGCATGATGCTGTGTCTCAGACCAGGCCTTGGAGACATCTCATGGCATGACCCCACAACCAGGAGGTACTTTCCTAAGAGCTTGATGCACAGCTCTGCTGCAGCATCAGCAGTTTTTGCATGAAGTTGTATTTGGGCTGCAAACAGCCTTCAGCAAAGCTGTCTGCAAGAGAAGGAAGGAAGGAAGGAAGGATGCATCCTGCCAGGGTGACTGGGGTACAGACATGGGTGTTTTCAGCCCAGGCCCCACAGCAGCTCTCTGGGACACCCTGCTGTTGTTCCTAGTACAGACTATGCAGCTTCCCAGGTTTTCATATGGAGAAAACAGAACTTGAGCTAATACTGGAGATTCTGCCTCCGCATTTCACTGCTCTGCACAGATTTGTGGGGTCAGTGCCCAGGCAAGTGCAAGCCCTCAGCTTCTCATCTGACGCGCTTCTCCACATGCCTGTGCCCGAGCACACACAGACAGTGCTCAGCTTTCTAAGAAGTCTGAAGGAAACCCTGAGCTGCTGACTAAGTCCCCAAACAAATGAGGCTGAGGACTTTCAGCAGTGTTACCGAGTGCTGAAAAGTCTCATTAATCCTCCCCCAAATCTACCGATGTTACAAACCCTTTGATGCTACAAACGCCGTATGCTTAAGCACCCTTTCACAGCTCCCTGTGTTCACTTCACCCCATTAAACAACAGATTTTTCTTCCCTGGGGAGCTCCAAGCTTCCTTCCCTACACATTGCTCATTTCCTTAATAGTAATGATTTGCCTAATGCCAGTCCACACTACTCGGGGCTGGGATGCCACATCCACCACCAGTAGCTCTTCACGTGGCGGCGCAACCCGCAGGATGCCAACGCTGGCCTTAAGAAAGAAAACCATTTAGAAACATGATTAAGTACAACATTACCCAGGATGTCAATTAAACACACGCTTACAGGCAAGCACATGCTTAAATGCTGTCCTGGATGGTGATGCTTTTGGAAACCAGGGCCCCTTCCAAGGGAGATGCAGTTGCTGGGTGGATTAACACTGACTTGTTTGTACTGCTGCAGTTTGCTGAAGTGTGAACAAAGTGGGGAGAAAGGAAACGTGGAAAGCTCTCACCTCGCCTGCCTACATCAAGCAGTTGGGCTCTGCTACAACTCCATATACTCGGAATTATTCTCTACATCTCATGGTGGCTGAGCAGAACTGAACAACTGTGACATACCCAATCCATCTGCATTCAGTCCCAGGTTCAGGATCATGCCTGGCAGCTCCATGGCTCCCAGCAAAGTAAAGCGGGGACACAGGGATGCCAAGAAGCTCTGGGGTGACACAAACAGAATACCACACTGCCTATACTAAATCAAAGACTGGTTTGAGTTGGAAGGGACCTTAAAGCTCATCCAGTTCCAACCCCCTGCCATGGATAGGGACACCTTCCACTGGAGCAGTTGCTCCAAGCAGTTGCCAGGGATGGGGCAGCCACAGCTTCTCTGAGCACCATGTGCCAGCGCCTCAGCACCCTCACAGGGAAGAACTTCCTCCTTATATACAACCTAAACCTCCCCTGTTTAAGTCTGAACCCACTGCCCCTTGTTCTATCACTACAGTCCCTGATGAAGAGTCCCTTCTTGCTTTAGCACTGCTTGGTGGCTATTCCCACCTCCAGCTGTGAAAGGCAGTGGAATAAACAGCATATTTCTGGTTTATTTCTAGGATGCAGCGACAGCAAAGGTCCAAACCCAGGGTGTCCTGCAGAGAAAAATCGCTAAGTTGGGTAAAAAAGGCTCATTGCACAAGTTGTCAGTAGTGAGGAAGCATCGTGGGTTTCCACAGAGGGATCAAATACACCAAACCACCTCCAAAAGTAAGCTCACTCCTGCCCAGCTCTCCAGCAAGGAGGGAAACCCCAACAATAACCAACTCACCACATCCCTTCTAACTAGAAAAGGCAGCAAGGCTGTCGGTGCAAAGATGCACAGCTTTGTAGGACATCTGCAGAAGCAAACCCAGTGCTGGCCACCAGGTTACAGAGTGGGGAAGTCAGAAAGGAAAGAAACTCAGATTTGAAAGGCTGCTCTGCTCTCTGCCCTGATTCCACTGTGGTTTACCCAGCTGCAACGTGTTTACATTTCTAGTAAACTTAATCCTAAACTCCTTGGGTCAGTTATTCTAAGCAAGGAAAAGAACTTTATTACTTATGTACTAGAGAGCTGCACCCATGGCGAGCTCAAGGAGCCAGCTTGGACCACAGGCACTGTGCAGCCCCCAGGAACCTTTGAATGGATCCTATTTGGTGTTTTTCTAATTTATTTATTGTCTTAAAAGTGAAATAAAATTGGTGTTGAAAATCCCAGATTCTTCCACTAGATCTTCTCACAGATATTAAGGTGGAATTCAGGCTTCTGGTTCTAAGTATGAATGATCCTATCTACAAGAGAATTCAGAGTTTGGTGGGCTGAAAGAAAGCAATTCACCTTCAAGCAAGCACTCACCTACTACTTCTTTGAGTAATAAATGCATTAGTTTATTAAGAGAATAAAATATAGGAGGAGCAAAACTTATTAGCAGCTGCACCGTGAGTAACCTTGGTAGGGATCTAACACCCGAGCCTGAACAAGCAGCCGGGTACCTGAAACTGAAAGTTTCTCTTATTTTTCTAAAGGTTCCTGCAAGTTAAGAACAGTTCTCCCTATGTGAAACCCTAAACTAAAACACTGTAATATCAGAGATCCATATGCAGAGCTTTTACTGATACAGGTCACCCAAAGAAGTGATAAATGCTCCGTCTCCGGCAGTGCTCAAGGCCAGGTTGGATGGGGCTTGGAGTGACTTACACTAAAGGAAGATGTCTCTGCTCATGGCAGGGAGTTGGAACTGGATGAGCTTTAAGGTCCCTTCCAACCCAAACCACTCCATGAATTTATGATACATAAGATGGATTGAAAATCAGCTATTGCATATGACAGAGCCCATGAGGCCAGCGGATGGAGACGGTAGCTCTGCTCCGAGTTAGTCTTTCCTGTGAACTGCCACATTTTCATCTCTCATTCATTTTGGTCTGATCCACTTCTACATTCTATGCAGTAACAGAGAAGAGAGCTGAAGGTTAACCCCACTTTGCACAATGCACCACCACAAAACCTCATCTGTTTTAAAGCAAACTCCACGTGCCACAGCGCTAATGATAAAGGTGAATTTCCCTCTGCACTGCCAAAGCAGTGAGTGCGATTGGAGCAAAGTCACAGCTCAACCTGATGAAAGGCTGGTTCATCACTCCCCAGGGCCTGCAGCTCAGGCTAAAGAAGAGAGCAAATGGCATCCAAGAGTTCAGCAGGAGGGAAGCACATCAGCTCCTTTGCTCAGTGAAGGAGTTCAAGTGGAATATTTCCCTGCTTGTGTCTCCGTGCAGTTACTCCGTTAATTCAATTGTGTGAAAAAACAAAACCCCCCAACTCTGAGCCTCAATTCCTTATGATTTTCCCTTGCAAAAGAAGAAAGAGTTAGACCCTCCATTAACACCATGAGGATGTGGTAGTGAGGAGCAGGCAATAAGTAGAGAATGTCCAAATTAACCTAAGTCACAGTCTGGACTCATTCCTCTGTTTATGTACATTTTTAAAGAGGTTTAATTAAGCTACCACATCTTAAGATGGGATTTTCAAAGCTATATAAGCAATTCACAAGACTCCAGACTGCAAAGGGCAGTTGAGGTGCTCATGATTCTTTGAAAACCCTCAACTGGTGCAACAGAATTCATTTTCTCCTGCAAAGTAGACACGTATTTAGCCAAAATAACCTGGGGCCACATAGAGAAAGAAGTTAGATGATCATTACCTAAGCATCAGGGCTGAAGGTTACACACTCAGATTTTTACTGCCATGTTCACATGTCAAAGCATCAAACATCCAATATGTAAAAGTCATAAGAAAGAGAAAACCAGGGCATCTTCCAATAAGGAGATGTTGGGCAGAGTCACCCACTCGTGACCAACATATCTAAGAAATCAATCAAATAATCAACCAAATCTGAGCCTGGCCAAATTCTTCCTCTAAAGCTTTAGATCTGTTTAAGGTATTTAAAATAATCTAAGTCCTTATATTGGCACAAGCTGTTTAAAATGATCTAAGGCTTTAGATTGGTTTAAGCTGCTTAGGCAGCTTTAAGGTTTTAAAAAGGTTTAGGCTGCTAAAAAACATTCCCCAAAAAGCCAGTTGGGTTGATCGCTGGGAGCTGCCTGGACCATTTCATGGGTGCTGCAAATGGAGAAGGTTGGACACAGGAGTCAAGTACTGTGATTGCCGCACCAAGAGTCAAAGTCAATCAGTAGCAAGTCTACAAATGGTGAGTTTATGGAGGATTTCTATTGGTGTAAGTTTGGTGGGAACATCATGCCATAGTTACAGTACCAGGAAATCTGCCTTCTTTAAAAAGTAAAACAAAAGAAAAAGGTATCATGAAACGACACAAAACCACCCAAACATATCATCAAACTGCAGTATCTCTTGTCCTGCATCACTTCAGATTACACCCATCTGCAAACCCACGGGTATCTCTGGGGACACTAAATCCAAAGTGCCCATATGATGCTGGAGAAGCTCAATAACGAGGCCGCATTAGCTACACAGGTGATTGCCTTGAGCAATATTTCAGTATAAGAAGGGCCAGAAAGACTCCTCCAGGAGGCGAGGATAGGCTCCGCTCTCATCTGCATCTTTGCAGCACTAAATTATACCCACAGCAGTAGTGTTTCTGCAAGGAGTACCCTCAACCCCGCACTTCAAGTTAATCATCCATCTCACTGAGTACAGAGCTCTTAGTTTCAAGGAACACTTTTACTTCTTTAAGACCTTCCCAGCAGATCCAGCTGGGCTCAAAACATCCCCAAACTCCCCAGAGCACCTTCCTCCTTGCTTCAACCCTACACCATGGGCTCTGTGGTTCCTATCCCAGTGAGACCTTTCTCTAGTCCCAGCTCTGCTAGGGCATGGGAGGGCTGCTGGGGCAAATTCAGCCCCAAACCAAAGCTTTAGCCCCAGCCTGTGAGATGAGGAGCCCAGACCAAAGCTCTGCCCTGACTCCCAGGTGCGCAGCATCCAATTGCAAGGATGGAATCATCACCCATCCCTTGGGAAGCCTGAATTTCCTTCCCAAAACACTTCCTATGAAATCAGGGTGACTTCCCTGGTCAAGAGCACGCCTTTCACAAACAGCTGCAAAAACACATCTAGTCTCCTTTAACCACTCACATCACTACAGTTTTCAGTTCCCATTTCTGCCCTGTGGAGGGGACGGTTCCATCCCTCCATGCCATCTAGACGCAGCAAATGCAGTTACATTGGGACAAAGAGCCTTTTTTTAGCCACTTGAGCAGAGGCACTGTGGTACACAGCCACCCTCTGCTCTCATTTACACAAACATAAAGACAGAGCATCTGGCCATGTGTCAGAAGTCTTTAATTACATGATCGAGCTTATCTTAAATATCTATTTATTGAAAGTTGTAAATAACACAAGATTGCATTCTCCCTGACAAACAGCGCACACACAAAGGGAAGTTATGATTACATATTCAACCTAACGCTTTCTTATGCCGTCTTTTGATTGCTTAACTTCGCAACCTTTATGTGATATTAATGTAGGCGGCCTCTCCCCTCCCTCCACCTTTGCAGTTTGCTCTTGAGTATCAAGTTCATTTGATCATTAATCAGCCATGGAAGAACCAAAGAAGGTTTTTTTCCCCATAATCAGGATTTTTAGCCCAATATCCTTTTATTTTCGACCTGGAACTATGCTTCCTCAGCCAGCATCAGGCCCAAAGCAGCTTTTGCAATGGCAAACACTGAGCAAAATCCAAATGGCTGAGAAAAATAATACATAACCATTGACAGAAACAGCAACAGAAGCCCATCATATGCAGTTAGCTAGAAAACTAGCCCCTTGGTTTTCAATTTACCCAACCTTTTCCTCTGTAAGGAACAACAGACTGCTCGGGGATGGGGTCATGCCTCAAATGTGTCAGCAGCATCCCCAAAGTACAGAATAACTATGGATACAGACTAACTACAGCTTCCTTTGAGTCCTTCCTCCCTGAGGATTATCAGATGATTTGCAAACTCTTCATAAGTGATAACATCACACCAGGAGACAGTGCTGGAATTGCAAGGCAACACCAGAACCCATGGGCTGATGTACCCAGGAAGGAAAAAGCACCCACTGCACCCCAAAATTCCAATGGCAAAAGAAACACAGGTCCTGCCAGCTGCAGACATACAAATCACAGAGCTTTTCTTTAGCTTTAGCATAACTTGCTGCATCCCTGCATTCATCATTTAGCTTAATTAATTCCAGCTATATTTGCTATTCTGGGAATTTAGGTACCTTCCCGGTATTCCCCATGCAAGTTTTCCTCAACACTTTAGAGTTCTGGTGTTACTCACATTACCATAATGCCTTATTTACATTATTGATCCCTGCCAGTTGGCAAAGGGGCACTGAAATCAGAGCATGGAAATACAATACAATAAAAGATGCAATGAGCATGGAGCTCATCCCTGGAGCATCCCCATGAACACAGCCCAGCCTTCTGCTTCATGGCCACGGCCAATCAAGCTCTGGACTGCCCAAGTTCACTGCCTTTGCACAGTTCACTGAAGGGCACCTTCTTTCTGATGGTATCATCCCATCTGTATGACAGAACATCCTTAAATCTCCACCATGACCAGTGTCACTGGACCCTCCCCAAACAGCACAAGCACTTCCAGCTATGCCCATGCTACACAACTACCCGCAGCACTGGCATTTGGCTGAGGTGCCAACAAGGAAATGAAGCCAAAGAACACATTTTTTTACTTAACAAAGTGATAGATTTATGTAAAAGCAGAAAAAAGGAATCTTTCTTCTCTGAAATTGCCTGCAGTGCGGGGAAACGCAAGAGAGCTTGGGTAGCATCAACCAACTGTTAGCCATGCCCCTGCATTGAGTATGTACATGTGCCTCGATTCATGGACATGCAAGCAGGTATTAGCTAGAGGAAGGCAGGTCATTTCATATTCTATGTGATTTAGAAGCACAACTTTCAACAGCCCTTTTGCTTCCAGGTCCCCATGGCTCCACAAAGGAAAACTAAATCCCACTGATGCTTAATCCACAGCAGAACTGAGGAGTAATGTAATACAATTTCTGCCCCAGCTGAGAAACATGTCTTTCACCATCAACCAAGCCAGGTATATATTCATCCCTCCAAAAAGCAACTCAATTGCCTATAACAGCAACATCTTCCATTTGCTACCTTATTTATTTAAGCCTGAGGTTCATGTTCTGCCCACTGCTCCATGCACCTTGCGCCCCACACACCCTGTAACACACCTCCTCTGTTAAAGCTGGCCTGGGACCAGTTTTCACCCTCTGTAGTGGGTGGTCAGACCCCCACAGCCACCTCCTTCACAGGTTTCCCTTGGCATGGTACCACAGCTTGTTTGGAGGCACAAAGCCACTCTAAGTATTTCCCTTCATTCTGCCCTGTGTGCACAGCATATTCCCTTCGCTCACCAGGGAGGAGATTTCTTCCACTGCATAAAATGGCTTTGGATTAATCAAAGTCATCATCAAATGCAACTATCAGTAAGGTAGACATTGCCTACACTTGCGGGAGATGTCCCTGCCACACAGGGTCATCTGGAGGATTCATTTCTAGCAACAGATTCATTGCAGCAAAGAGCTTTCAGAAGAAACCTGGCCAAATTGCTTCTGAACAGCCACTAAAACCAACACAACCTGGTTGCCTCAGCACTTTTTTGCTCTTCCATAAAGTTCACTATGATGCCAGGACCACACACATAAAAAATAAGATATGAGTTAAAGCAACCAAAAATGGAGTGGATGGGAAAAACTCTGCAACCTACGGGATTGCAATGACTCTGATAAGCAACACAGAATCGGATAAAGGCCATGAGGAGAGAGATGAGGGATAATAAATTGATTTTCACAGACTAAAACACACAGGCAAAGGGGAGCTGTCTGGTGAGGGCTGGAAAAGCCTTTGGAACACAGATGACACAGGATGGATGCGGGTTAGAGGGACCAGAGCAGGATGGGATGATGCTACTGCAGCTGGGCCCATCCCAGGAGTCTGCTCTTTTGCACATGAGCTTTTATTTAAAAGACCATACGAGCTTCTATTGCATTTCAATTGATTTTTCCTTCGGTTATTTCTAACGCATTAGCCCGTTTGATTTCAAACCCATCGCTCAGAGATAACACCCACCAGGATATACAAAACATACTTCAACTCTAAAGGCAACTAGAAGAAGTGGGTTAGAAGTTTTGTTTGTAGCAGAGGTGTGTTTTGGAGGACTCCGAGATCATCCCTGACATCACCATGAGCAGTACGCACCTTTCTCACTCACACTTTAACAGAACAATACGTTCAGCAGTGACTTATTCTCAGCAGATCACTTGTTACATCAGGGTTTACTCATTTAGTTCTGCTGGCAGCTCCCAAACAGGGGCTATGAGTCAGCAGCAGCCCTGGGCCCTTCCTCAAGGGACACAGGAAATGGTCCAGGCACCTGTGGCTGTCTCCTCCACAGGATTTTATTGACCAAGCTCCATTCAAAGATGCCCATGTGTCCCACATCGAGAGCTGGCAGAGTGACGAGATGGTACATGGGAGGGGAAGCATGAGCAATCTCTGCACTGCACTGAAAATCTGTGCCCTTCAAGGGGTGGACAATCACTCTCAAGGTCTCATGACCCATGGGATTCCAACACAGGGAGCATGCAAGTAGCCCTGGAGCAGCAGGGCTGTGGGATCCTCCTCTCCCAGCTGCAGGAAGCAAAGCAGCAAGGACCATTAGGGTCAGGGTCATCAGAGCATCCTGAGTTACAACAACCCATCGAGAGCAGCCCCAGGCTGGGACCTGCAGCTGGGCTCCTCCTGGGGACCATCCCGGCAGCTATTTCTGGGGCTCCCTCTGCTCCCAGGGGACACCAGCAGCATCCCATGTCCCTTGGCCACGAGGGCTTTCACACGCAGGCCTCTGAGAGCCTGAGCTGTCCACGCTGCATGCAACGTGCCTCAATAAATCATTCAAGTCGTTGGTAACAGCAGCTGGTTGTGGTGTTCACCTCCAAACACCCTGGAGCACCCGTGCTCCCAGGCGCTGGCATTGCGCTTGCTTCTCACAGCAAGGATCAGTTGCAACAGAACATAACTAGCAACAGGGATTACCTATACAGTTAAATATATGTTCTTCCACCATTTCCCTATGGCACCAGTGTCCACCCAGCAAATAATCATCTAACAGAAAAAACCTGCTGTCTACAGTCAGAGCTTAAAGTCAAAACTTATTACTTGTGTTTTCAATCTGCCAGGGACTCACACTGAGCTCTTGGCCAAATGGTTCCCTCCTCTCCATTTGCCACATGGACGAAAAAGTAAGATGCAGAAAAGTTAAATGGGAACAAAAAAGGCCACGCTGCTTGCCCCCCACTCCGCTCAGTTAACCACTGAGGCTCAGAGTTGAGCAGCTCCATGGCTTACATCGCTGCTGCATTTCCATGCCTGGCATGAAAGTCTGAGCTTTTGAAAGAACTAAATGAAGAGATTTGGCCTGTGAATTCTCTGACACCCCTTTGGCAGGAAGGTCAGGGATATGGTTAAATATGGGTAAGCATCACCCAGCCCTCTCAGAAGGTTTTGAAGATCTCCTTTGGACAACAACATGCACCTTTAAACAGCATGCTGGGATGTACCGTCCCTCAGTGCATCCAACCAACCCACCTTATGCATCTCCCTGAACCAAGCCAGCTGCAGATATTAAGCTTCACATGGAGAAAGGAGGTATTTTTTAGCCCAGAACAAGCCTAGGGTGGTTTGTGCTCCTACCAGCACAAGGCAGGAAGACTCATTCCCAGCTGGTCCAATTAAAAATGATGGGTTTAGGTCAATACTCTGTTCTTGCTCTCCTGGCACCCATTCCTTCCTCACCAGCTCCACGTGATGAACAGAGATAGCTGAGATTTCTGGTAACTGCTGGGCCAGCTCAGGGCCAGGTGGAAGTCCAGAATTTAAAGTGCATCTGATGAGGAGACTTTTAAGGCCTGGGCTCATCCAGGGGTCCAGAAAACTTCTTGGTCCATCAACAGCTATCTCAGTTCCCAGCAAACATCCTCATGCACATAGCTCGACTGAACAGGACAGCCACAATCTTGACCAGAAATAAGCCGAGATGCTTCAGAGCCATTTGAAAGCCGCGACCATGCACATCATGTATAACCATAAGAGTTTTACAGTTGTTTCAAGCAAAGTTATGAACAGCATCCTCTGCAAGCACGATGCCACTGGATGACCCAGGCTCCATAGCCTTGGAGAGCAACAGTCGCATTTCCCTTCCTTAGGAGGTGACAAAAGGATAAACAACAGAGCGATGCAGAGGCAAAATCTGCTGTGTCCTGCTCAAACTGCCAGGAGGAAGGTTTGGGCTGGGCAACGCATGAAAGGTTTCCCTAACCCTGTGTGTTCCTTCGTACGGGAGATATTTGATAGGAAAAATGCCACTTTCCCATCCTCCCCTCCTCAGGTACCGCCTGCTTGGGCTTTCTCAGGAGCTCTCTCATCCAAAAGGTTTCCCATCAGCCTGAGCAGAGCAAGAGCTCAGGAGCTGAGATGAGCAGCGAGCTCCCACATGGCACTGCTCTGCAGAAGCCCTGCCGAGCGAGCTGGCTGAGAAGAGGCAAAAACGAAGACAGGAAGGATTTACAACCTCCAGGAGATAAAAACCCCGGAGCATTGGGCACGCTCCTCCTTTGGCACAGTGTGAAAAGCAGAAAGCCCCCTCCCCACAGGACCACACAGCCCCGGTGCGAGCTGAGCATCACTGCCTCGGTACAAGAGAGCGTGAGCTTTGGGGAAACATCTGTTTTCTTTGCATCCCATAGCACCCATCAGGATCCAAATTTGCCTTTTCTAACAGAGGAAGGCAGGGGACAACCCACTGCACCCAGCCAAAACCAGGCTTAGAGAAGTATTCCCCTGCTGCTGGCTCCAAAGCAGGTTTTAATCCGTTTCTCCTGCATATACCCCATATGAAACTCCTAGTTATAGATTAGTTGCTTCTGGAAAGGAGGGGAACAGCCCGGACTGCATGTTCAGCTTTGATTACTCTCTATCTGTCAGGTGAGATATTCACGAGTTCTCTTTCTAAGAAGCCTCAAGGGGTTGTTTATATAAAATCAGTGGTTTATTTCATGTGCTGCCCACCCTCAGATTGCACAATTAACTGAGGGAAACTTTTCTGCTCATCCTTTCCTTCACAGTCAGGCAAAACAAAACCCTCTGCAAACCATCTTGCACACAGAGAAAATAAAGATACGGCTCAAACACACTCAACCCCCCTGAAACAGAAATGCAAGCTTCCAGAAAAAGGGCCGATTTCTGCCCTTGGAGGTTCATATTGAGGCAGAAGGAGCTGGATCCCAGCAAAAGGTTGGATTTGGCCCTTGGAGAGGCCACTGCAGTCCCTGCTGCAAGCCCAGTTGTGGGAATACGGCAAAGAACCTGGAGCCCAAGAGGAAGCCGTAGCCAGGTACCGCATGGGGCTCCTCCACCTGCCTCCCAGCAGGGTGGAAAACTCGAGCTCCTCGGGAAAGGACAAACCTCGGAGGATACCACCCAGCACTGCCCGCATCCAAGCACACGCATACAAGTAGGCAGGGTGCGAAAGAAAAGCCGTCTCCCAGGCTTTGTGCAGGAAAAAGGGGCTTCAGCCTTAGGCATGGATCTAGCTGCTAAAACAAGGGTCGGGATGTTATTTTAAGTGTGTTTATACACGCTGTAGCACCAGGTAACAGCTGCTTCTGCTCCACAGGGAGTCTAAAGCAGGATGGGATGCAGAGCAGGGCCTCGGCACAGGCACCCAGCATCACCCCTGGAGGACCAGGCTCGCCATGGAGCAACACGTCCCTTTTCCCACCGAGCAGGATGCCCTGTGGAGGTGCGTGCTCTGCACTCCCATGCCCATCATTCACATCGATACCACACGCGGCATCCGCCTCCCACCAGCAAGGGATGGGGGGGGGGGGGGAAGCAATAAAACCATAACAATCATCTATGCACGTTGGGAGAGGATGAAGTTGCTGTCAAGCGGCGCTAAATTCATATGACAGCCAGGGCTAATTAAGCAGGAGCAAGGAGCAAAGTCGCTGCGAGCTTGGCGGGGACAGGGTTACAGGCTGGCCCTGGGCTGATTGACACCGCTGAGGTTACCTCGGGCTCGGGAAGCTTGCTCATCCATCGCCATGCTCGGCAGGCAGCGAGGCCACCCAGGGGATACACACACATATAGAGATAGATATAGAGCTATATATGCACACTCGGCGGGCAGGAGGCGAACGTCTCGGTGGCAACCTGACACCTTTCGGGAGGCAAAATGGAATCTCGCCGTCCGGTTGTGCACCCGCAGCAAGGGAGGGAGGGAATCGGATAAACCAGTGGCGAATGCACACGCAGGGAACAGAGAGAAGAAACCCACAAAAGCCCCGGTGCCTACCTTTGCGGGGTGGCAGCAGGCAGATCCCGGAGCGGTTTGGGTCGGTGGCTGTTCCCTTCTTTAGGAAATGTTCGGCTCAGCCGGTGCTATTTGCATTCTTTCATTAGCACCTGTTTCAAGTGAGGAAGGAGAAAGCTCATTACGAGAGCAGCTTCCTTTCGAAATAAATTATTCAAAAATAAAGCGGAGATGCTGCCAAATAATAATAACGCTAATAATAACAATAAAAAAAAGAAACCCCAAAACACATGTATCTGAAAGCCCAAAGTAGGCAGTTTAATAATGGGAGGTCTTGCAGGTTGTGAGCATGCTCCAGCCGGAACAAATCCTTCCTCTGTTATTCCTCTGAATAAAAATAAACCACGATCAAGAAACCCAAACGGAAGCTTCCTCCTCGAATCCCTGCTGCTGGAAAAGATGGAATAAATTCAGCCCGAAGACGCAGACTCTAATCAGCAGCTGGTTTCGGGCTCCAAAGGCAGCCAAAGCCTCTCTTGTCTTTTCCCACTATGAGTCTAGGCCTTTTTGAAAAGGGTTTTAACCTTTTAAAGCTACAGTGCACCAATTATCACTTCTGGAGGACTGTCACTCACGGCGCAAATAGATTACTAAAGCAGCGGCGGCGGCACGGAGGGAGCAGGGGGAGGTGCGGTTTGCACGGGGAGCCTGTCCTCGGGAAGACTGTTGTATGATTATTTGCTTTAATAGGATTCTTCCCCCCCTCCTCCTCTCCCCGCTCTTTGGGAGGATAATACATGGAAAACTTGCCACCCAGCTCTTGGATAAATGCACAGTCATTATAGAAACGAACAGCTGCTGGATGCGATTCAGGGTGTCGGAGGGACGCTCCTCATCAGGGTTAACTCGCAACTGAATTTTAGGGATTAACAGTTTCCGGCCCAGGCGATGGTGTGAGAGGGTTAATGACATGCAGAGAGGAGCTCTGTCAAGTGCTTCCCATCAAACTAAGGATCAGGCTGCAAAGTTTGAGCCGAGCAGCCCTGGCGCAGCAATAAAGCGTTCTTCCAGGAGGAGGATTACGGGGTGGTTTTATTTTACTAAAGAGAACCAAAGCCCCCCCAAAAAACTCAGCCCTCCAACAACCAGCACCGCAAAGCACCGGTGGCCCCATGCACGGCTCAGCTCCCACAGGACACCGTGGAGCCAGCTCTCCCTGGGGGGATGAGGGGTGATGGGCTCTCAAGCCTGGCACCCCACGGCAGCGTCCCCCAACACCTCTCCTGGTGCCAGCGACACCCGGCCCACCTTGGTGGCAATGGCATCCTCCTGGTCAGGGAGCAGAGAGCAAGGGGCCATCCCCGGGGGTGCTGCGGCTCCATGTACGACACTCCTCTGTGGCCAGTCCTTTCCGCAGCCCCCGGCATGCAAACCATCGGGAGCAAGCGGTCCTCCCGCCCTCTCCCCCCTCCTCCTCCTCCTCTTCAGCAGAAAATCATCGTATTTCATGTGTCGCTGCTCCAGCCTCGCCAATTGGCTGGGCACTCGCAGGCGGAAATGTCAGGAGCAGCTCAGCATCGGTGCCTGCCCGCGGCCACCCGGTCCCCCCGGGTCCCCAAAGCACAGCCCGGGGCGGGGGGCACAGGGCTGGCCATCACGGCTGGAGGGAAAAGGGGTTTCGGTGGTTGGGTCGGGGTTTTTAACGCCGCTCTGGCTCGGCTCCGCAGGGATGCAGGCTGCCAGCAACTTGACCTTGACCCGCACGGCTGCGTTGCGCTGCCAGCAAAGAAGCGTTTTCCGGATGGCGGAGACCGAGCGCATCTGCTCTGCTCCATAGAGGCACCTCCCTCTGCACCCGGACATGTCGAGGGGCCACGCTAACACCCACCGCAGCACTAGCTCCATGGGCGCATCACAGGTACCGTAGCTGCCCCCAGGGACGGTGCATGGTAAATAGCTGCTTGCCTTTTTTCCCCCCACCCATTTCCAGTGTCAGGGCATTTGTTTACAGTTTGTCTCTCAGCTCCAGACCTTTACAACAAGATTTATCAGCCTGTTTCTTAATAGCTGGAGAATCCGGGGTTTGGAAAGAGGAGCCT
This sequence comes from Psilopsiagon aurifrons, assembly GCA_025447955.1. Lineage (NCBI taxonomy): Eukaryota > Metazoa > Chordata > Aves > Psittaciformes > Psittacidae > Psilopsiagon > Psilopsiagon aurifrons. Next base: position 32,246 of record JAOEHY010037137.1, read on the forward strand.
GCCTGAAGTTTCCCAGGATAGAGCAACGGCTGAAGTAGGAAGACAGCCCAAGACTCATCACCTGATCGTTTTCCTTCTTAAAGCAAGGGGAAAAAAGTCCAAAACTCTTGGGAAATGAGCAATGGAATCGCAGAAAGGAATAATCCTGATGAAAACTGTCATCTCCCTCCTCTGCAAACACACCACGTAGAAACGGGAGGTGAACACGTCCAGTGAGACTGAAAAATGTTCTCCTAAGGAGAAACGGAGCCAGATTTTCCTGCTGGGTGCAGGAAGGGCATAGGGGAAACAACAGCCAAAAGCCAGCTTTTAGTTTGTGGCTGCCTACACGGGATGAGCAAATTTGCGTTGTTACAAAAACTGAAGAGGATTTGAGTGTGGCATTTATGGCACAAATCAACCTATGAAACATGCCGTTATCTACTCACTGTGAAAAGAGTTGGTAGAAAATGGGCAATATATGGGATGAAAGAGCCAAAAGCTCCAAAGCTTTCTTAGCTGGCCATCTGACAAGCGCCCTGAAGCCCAAGTCGTCTGTGAGTGAATCCAGCCCAAGTCAATGTGCTCCTGCAAGGGGAGCTTGGCAATCACCATTCCCACCACCTACAATGTCCTCTACCTCCGTGTCAAGGCAAGTGCTTTGGCACAGCAGATGCTCATCACCACTGTGTGTCACTGTAGGCATTAAAACCAGTGCAATACGAGGGAAGAAAGTGAGATAATCAGTCTATTAAACAAAAAACCCTACTATTTCAGGTCCAGAGTAAAGTACATGGTCCTTCTTGATGTTCTCCCCCTTCCAGGTTTCAAGAGGAAGCCACACAACAAGACGTTTCATCACCTACACCAGCCTGTACTTCATGTAACAGATGACCCAGGTCTATCATGGTAGGTCTGCAAGGTGCCATGCAGCTCCAAGCATGAGAACCTGAGTGAATTAAAGGAGCTATAGAAGAGGTATCAGCACATTGCCATTGTGCCCCTACCAGCTTCATCACCCTCCCATGAACCCAGATGTTCATGTGCCACCATAATCTGCCACAAAGACCTTGAGAAGCAACCTGCTTCATGGACCTTGCTTTCCACACCTGCAAGCCACACACAAAAATAGCTGTGCTAAAAGCCATGGCAGAGTCTGTCAAGTTGACATCTAAACTCCTGGTAGCAAAACCTTCATCAGGGACTGTAGAGATAGGACAAGGGGTGATGGGTTTAAACTTAAGCAGATGAAGTTCAGGTTAGATAAGGAAGAAGTTCTTTACCATGAGAGTGTTGAGGCACTGGCACAGGATGCCCAAAGAAGAGGCAAATGCTCCATCCCTGGCAGTGTTCAAGGCCAGGCTGGACAGAGCCTTGAGTGACACGGTCTAGTGTGAGATGTCACTGCCCGTGCCAGGGGGTTGGAACTGGATGATATTAAGGTCCTTTCCAGCCCAAACCATTCTATGATTCTATAAGGAAAGATAAGAGGAACACCTTTGATGTCTTGAAGCATAATCTTCACTTGTGGCTGTTCAAGTTCCCCTCTGACCCCACACAATTTTTAGGTGATCCTTCAGAAAAACACCTTCTAGAAGGTGGCACAGAAGTTGCAGCAAGACCACAGCCACCTGATTCATCCCTGGAAACACACAGCAATAAAGCCATCCTCAAACCAATTAGCTAACTTGGTTTTCATCCTTTCCATGTGTGCCACTTTGAAGTTGCCTCACCCTTCCATCCAGAAAACCGCATTCATACAACATCCATGTAGGTGGTTTGTACCAATTACCTCAGATCTTTGTTCCCCCTTTTAATCTTAATGGTGATATGAATTCAGCTTTCCTCCAGTATTCTGAAGCTTTCCTAAGCAGTTCAAACCTGTTATAAATCAATATTATCAGCAGGGAGAACGCCTTGAATAGCAATGGAAAGACCTGCATTACAAATCAGCCACATCTTCACACGCTGAGCAGGGTCTGAAACCTGGGAGACCCCAGTCCCAATGGGTGCATTAGTTCACTGCTCCCTATGCAGTGAAGCACACCCTCATTAGAGGTGACATACGCCACAAAACCTGACCTAATAAGTTCTGTGGGGCTTATTAGTTGGGCTCCATGCTGGTGCTGGGAACTAGCAGGACTGCAAATCCATCCTGCTACGTGGCCAGGGAGGGGACCTGGTTGCAATCAGTGAGAAGAGGAGGCAGGAGTAGTGGGATAAGCCAAAACAAAGCATCTAAGCTATTAGTTTTCCACTTCTTTTTGAGGTGAGACTTACTGCTAGCACACCAAGCCACTGGCTATAATTTAGAGGTCAAAATCATTCACTCCACAACTCATTCCTCTTTCTTTTTCTCCCATGAAAGTAGTCACAGATAAAATTCACAGAGTTGAAAACAAACATGCCTCAAAACTATCTGACACTTCCTTGTGGACACTTTTCTCTTGGTAATAATACACTATTTAACCCTAAGCAAGTAGTTAGAGAAGAAGAGAGGTGCTGGGGCCAGCTTAGAGCTCATCCAGAACTCTGGGAATATTCCCAAAGGGCAGACTACCCCTTTCTCCCATGCACTGCGCAGTGTACAACCGCAGTGCTATGCACATACAGCGCACAGTACAATGCACACTGCTCAGCAGGATGAGTCTGAGCTCCTTACATGGGAAGTCATGGCTCCGATATCTAAAGGGCATTCTCCTGTGAAAAACAGGAGAAGCATGCAAGATTCCGTACTTTTTTTGCCCCTTTTTATTTACCTACTTATCAAACCTACTCAATTGGAAGCAGAAAGTTGCATTTCCTTTTAATTGCTAGCTTCACTAATGCTCTTGGGATCAAACAGGCAAGGTATGAGTTTATTCTTCTGCTTTTCTTCTTTCACTTTGTAATAACTAATAAAGATCCAAAGGCAAAGCACGGCTTTGCTTTCGCTGCCTTCCTGGGACCTTATACAGCAAAACAAATAGGATTCCTGGTGCCACCACATAATGCATTGCATTTGGATTGCATACTGTGGTTTAGGAAGATGCAGAAGGATAACAGCACGTACAGGGAGAAGGGAGAAGTTGTAACCAGGGGAACAGACCACAGGGCTGCAAGTGCTGTCAGGGCTTCTAGTGTCTTTGCCTTAACCAAGAGGCTGGATTTTGATCCATTGCATCTCAGCACTCATGTTGCTCACTGCAGATGAGGAATTTGCACAGGAGCAGAGTGGGATGGAATAGATAAAGATGCTGAGGGCTGCCTCATAGAAAAAAAAACATAATTCAATAGTAGCAAAAAGTATAAGAGCTTGTGCACAAGCAGTTTATGGAGTTGGCATAGGGGTGGGAGCCTCTGTACCCTTTTCCCCATCACTAACCCCCTGCCCTCCAGCCAGTCCTAATTGGTGCCCCAGGGATTGCCAGGAGCTCTGAATGAGGCTGCAGAAGTACCTTTGTGGAGGTACTGAACAGAGAGGCCTTACCAGTCTAATAAAAGGCAATAAGGATCACTGAGTAAACCTAAGCCTATTTCATTACCAACCTCACCATTACCATTTGCAGTAGAGGTGTTCTGGGTTTTTAATTCTTCTCTCCTATTCTTACAAAGGATGGTAGTTCTTTGCTGCAGCAAACTATCTGCAGAGAGTATATATGTTTGCCCGAGATTCCCATTGCGTCAGCTGTCCTCATTTTAGAGTACATACGTAAAAGGACACACATTATATATATGTAAGCTTATATTTACACCCGGATGAACACACATTAACTGTGACTGATTAAAGAACAAGCATCTGCAATATTTGGACTATTTTGGCAGTGGTCAAGGCCAGGCTGGACAGAGCCTTGGGTGACATGGCCTGGTGTAAGGCATCCCTGCCCATGGTAGGGTGTTAGAATTGAATGATCTTCAGGTCCTTTCCAACCCCCATCATTGTGTAATCCTATCTAGCTCCATTGATCCAAAGTTACAATCCAACCAAGACCAGAAGATTCAAGTTTCAGATTAGAAAAATGAGTTGACATTTGGGAGAGTTTTCCCTGGTTTTACTGAGCTCCCAACCTGGTGCTTTTCAGATCAGGCACATTTTTGCCCAATTAACTGAGCAACTGGTGCAAAAATTATCCAACCTGCCATTGTGCTATAAAGAATGGCAAAGCACAGGAAGGACAGCTTAAAAGCTCTTGAGAATGTTCTTGTTCTCACATTGCTTTGGTCACTAAACAGCAATATCTTGCACCTCAGCATCCATCACCCCAGTGACATTCAGGGACGCAAGCATTAGCTTCCCCCTTGGTCTCCATGAGGCTGCTGCCAGCAGAACCCTGCAGTATTGATTCCTCAATCTCCGCTGTCTCACCACTGACTGCAATGGTTCTCAGGACAAGTTATGGGGCTCTTTAATACTCCCAGTTGTACTAAAGGTTCTGATGATCTCAACCATTGGGAGGGATGAGAGGAATCAGCTTCTTCAGAAGAAATGATTTGTCAAGGCATGATGTTACAGTGAGATTTGAAGTTTGATGAATCACATCATGATTCAACATCAGTTCTACCCTGAATCCTGTTAGACAAGAGTTGCTAAGCAATAGGGTGGGCTTTGCTTATTGTTGGCAGGGCCATCCCCTCCCTTTAAGTCATTCCTTGTCCTCATCAAGCAGAACATTGTCTAATTCCTCTAAAGCACATACACAATTGTGTTATCCCTCTACAAGAATCCATATTAACCCAACCACAGACAATAACCTCATCCTATTCAGTACAGGAAGCATCATAATCGGCCATGCATTAAAGGTCTAAAACACCCTGCCTAATGTTAGAAGAGTCTCAAGCTGTTAAGCTACTACTTAACTACAGTAATTCACCATGAAGTCTCTCCCATGGCACAGCTAAAGAGTTGTTTGCACTTTCTAATAATGGACACGTGACTTCAGCATTTAATGAGTTCCTGAAATAACTGAACCAAAAGGCAAAATCCAAGAGGTTTTAGTGCCCAGGGAGAAAAAAAATCATAATTAAAATAGGGAATGGGCAGAAGAATAAGAAAAAAGGCCGAGGGGTGATTATAAATCATTTAGGTGGAATAGTGAGTGTATTGCTTGCTGGTCCCAAAGGGGGCTTAGGCACGACAGAAGGCAGCCAGCCTTGCAGTACATACTTGGGGCTCTACATCCCTTTCTCCCCCTTATCACCCTATATCAGCAAGAGTACCTGCCCCTTGTCTTGGAGTCACAGTGATGATTACAAAGAAGTAACAACAGATTATTCACTTTGGTTGCACTTTCCCTTATGGCCATCAAAACACACAGCAGATATTAATGGTACCTCATCACGTTATCAGAGAATCATCTGTTCGAAAACATGCCAAAGAGGGTAAGCAGCATACAGAGCTGTATTACAAGTTAGCATGAAAAGAGTCTACAGGTTCTGACTATGAGCTCTGCTCTAAGCATTGGGCTGGATAGTCCACAGTGCTGGTGTCTCAGCTGGGTCTGCAGTTACCAAAGAGCCATCACCAAGAAAGACCCGGTATTAAAAGCTCTGAAACAGCCTGGCCTTTCAATAGCTTGGTTTGGGAGTTTGGATTTTGCTTCAGCCCAGCAAGGGATTGTGTTAACTTCTGTTGCTGAGCCGGAGTGAGAGCCTGCACAAGTTGCGCAGTGTTTGCCTTTCCATCCTCCCGCACAGTTGAGCCTCCCGGCTTGTGCTGGCATTCTGCAGCAGGGAAATGGCCCCAAACCCCAGGGCAGAAACTGCCTTTGGAGAAAAAGAGAGACGCAGACACTACCAAAACTCCTCTGTAGGTAGAGATGCAGATTCTGCTCTGCTTCAGAGGTAACCTTATTTCTGGCACAGCAGCAGAGATGGGTTACTCACTGGGTTTGGAAAACTGGGGTACAGTGCATTTCTCCACACCATGCATTTTAATGTTTACCCAGAGTGGGGCTGTGTTGCCAGCTTAGGGTTGCAGTACCTCAGGGGGATGCACACCAGCAGTGCTCAGATCCTGGTCTCATGGTTATGTGGGTGTATTCAGGTCCAACCATGAGGAAGGATGGTCAGAGATTTCAGCATCCCTCAGTTACAAAGCCAGAAACAGCTTAGAGACTGGAGCAGCCCAAGCTGCAGGTTTAAATTACCTCCTAAGGATGGTCCCTGGCTGGTACTTTCCTCTGAACCCAGTCCAGGCTTAACTTGAGGAGACCTTGTCCAGACAAAACCATGCTAGAGACAAGCAAGCACAGATGCTCAGATGCCTGTGGCAGATCCACTGCTACCAGCACAGACACTGGACCCTCCTCTATATCTATAACCTACTGAAGGATTACAAGCCTTGCAACTACTCTAAGCTAACACACCTCAGGCTATAGGCAGCCACCAAAGGCAGCTCTCTACTGTACATCCAGGGCACCAGTCCCCACCCTGATTTTAGAGTTTGACCATACTTTATTTTCTTAAGCACTTGCACACATTTAATTCATTGCGATTCTTCACAAAGAGTAGAAAATAAGAGAAAACTTGTGAATTTTTACATTAAAACCTGCAAGAAGATTTCATTTCAAGTTGAGCTTAAGGAAAGTAAATTACATTTTGGCCAAAGGCCAAGTTCTGAATTTCTAATTAACTTAATCAAACCTTTTCCATAGTGTAACCCTTGATAATTTATGTAACCAATTTCACTGGAAAGGCAGCGAGAGAGAGCCCTGCACCAAATCAGACAGAAATAACTAACGAGTTCAAAGGATTTGTTTCATTAACCCTGGAGAAAATGAGTTCAGCAATGAGCTAAAAGGTAGGAGCACACAAAAGGGATTAAATGGCTGAGTAAATGTTGTGATGGTAGATTTTACCTGAGATAAGCAGGTAACATTGAGCATTCACATGGGTAAAGTGTGCATTTACAGTAATACCATGAAGTGACCAGCACACAAGAGAATTCAAGCGTGTAAGAACTTGTATCTTTTTATTAGACCAACTGAGCCGGCTGGAACTGAACTAAATGGACCAACACATCTTAAACCTTGCCCTTTATCAGTCTTACCACTGAAAGATATGTCCAGTCCTTAGGAAATCCTGTAACACCTTTAGCATGGCAATATAGCAATGGCACCCATAGCATGGCAATAACAAAATACCACATCATTAATTCATACAAAGGATCCAAACTAAGGCTTTGGGAAAGCCTGTTATTACCAGCTTTATCAGGGGATAACTGCCTTATTTCCAGCTAAACAGACAGACTTCTTGTAGGAGCAGTCACTGGAAAGAAATTAATGTAATCATCCATTGCAAAAACAATTAAGTTAAGTAACTCCAGACCATCACACTCGGGTGAAATGGCACATGCTGGCCTGAGCTGGTCCCAGAGGACTGGAGTAGGGTAACTTGGAATCATAGAACAGTTTGTGTTGGAAGGGACCTTCAAAGCTCATCCACTCCAACCCCACTGCAATGATCAGGGACATCTTCCACTAGATCAGATTGCCCAGAACCACATCCAGCCTGGCCTTGAATGGCACCCTTGTCTTTGTCCTGTCCTGGAGACATCACTCATGGCTCATCCTATTCCCAAATAATGACCCAGAGCACCCATTCTTCAGGTTTTGCTCTCTGATATTCCAGGACTGAAACCTGTGTCAAAGCTATTCATTGTTTTACTGCAGGGTATTTTCCCCCTTTTTCATTTCCCTCTTCTTTTCCAAGAGGGCAATCCTTCCTATCACCTTGCAGAAAGCCTTGCCCAGACATGCTATTAGCCCTCACTTCCAAGCTGCGCAAATGGAGTCCTGAGTGATATGATGGAGAGAGGCTCAGCACCAAGAGGAGCCTGGTATGAACAACAAGAGCAGGGAATTAGAAATTAGGACCAACACATGTGCAGAAGTGAATCTGGCTTGTTTAGCTGACAGCTAAGGAGTGTTATGCACCTACAAAACAAGGCTGTTCTGGTGACCTTTAGCAGCTACTAATTAAGCTTTAGTTCTACATAGGAACCAGAGCATGATTTACAGCATCAGCTACTTGCACTCTGATGTATGTACATGTTTCACTACAGAAGTATCTTCAGTAATATAACAGACCTAGTAGCTCCTCATATTCCTGCAAATCAATTTTGATGGTCTCAACCTAAGTTTTGCTTGCCTTAGCTATGAGGACAAGGAGCAAGCAAAGCTTCTGGCAGCAGCAAAGTAGTATGATAGCCCTCACTAATCAAACAAGAGCAGTAAGAGCAATGGTGCATTCTGAGCTGCACCAGTCCTCTCTGCCCGAAGACACCACCAAAGAAGCAATGGCCAGTTGCCACAGGCATTTCCAGTCCCAGATGCCCAATGGAAGAGAATGGAACTAGTGAAGCTTGGCAGTTCATTGCAATGATACAACTATCAAAACTGTAAGTTACACCTTTGAGTCAAGGAGAAAAACTCTTCCAAATGAAGGGAATTCAGTAAAATCAGTTTAGGTAAGCTTAGGGGTGAGAAAAGAGAACATGATTGGAATTTCTTTTCCTTTTGGGTGCAAAATTAGTAGGAATTGGCATCTTAGGAAATCAGGGGGGTGGTAAAATATAATGAAGAAAAGCTCCAGCCTAACTGGATAATTTAATCTTTCTCAAAGGATAATAGGAATAGGAAGAGAGAACATAAAGAAAGAGGAAGAGAAACAATCCCAAGGAAAGTTTCATCTTCAAAGTTGAGAAACAGCGCTCTAAGTGAAACCCAGCACAAGTTAAACTGAAATAGAGTCTGCAAAGGAAATTAAAGCAATCAGTTAAAATGGCAATGTTTCCTCCATATAGAATGAAAGCAAGAAAAGAAAATGGGTTGCTGCAAGTAATACTGGGATTAAATAAATCCAGGTATGCTCTGAACAATACTTTGCTTCAGATTTCAAGAGGAGAGATGGCAAAGGCAGGATGACCAGTGGGAAAACATAGATGGAATTGGACCCAAACACATCACTGCAACATCTAGGACTTCATGTCCTATCTTCCTTGTTGAAAGCATCAGAGGAAGCTGAGCACATGCTCTTGACTATTCTCACCTTGCTTTGTAGCACACAGGATCAGGGTCTTTTAAAACTGGACTAGAATATTTGTTAGAATGACTTGTAGTCATGCACCCAGCTGAAATGTTGATGAGCACAACTGTAAAGGGCATAAGAAATTGGTCACCAGGAAGTCTCCCGCAGCCTTCAATAGTAGGAGTATTAAACCAGGATCACCATTGGAACTGCTCTAGAATTGGTCTCCAGACCACTTTCATGTAATATTCCCGTAATGCAAAGCAGGAGGATTCAGAGGAAAATCCCTGATGAAGCACGGAAGAGTCATCAATGAAGGAAAATGAAATATCACACAGGGAGGAGTGAGCTCTGAAGGCCAGAGAACTAATACTGGGATGGAGCTTTATGGTGCCGAGAATGAGAAAGTTCACAAGAAAAGGAAGGCAGGGGGAAGGAATTTGGTTAGAGAAACAGGCTTTGGAAACAAGGACTCAATGCACCAAAAGGAGAAGGAAGCCAATAGGAAGCAGGAAAAGAAAATTCCATGTTGAAACGTATCTGGCGAGATACGTTCAACAGAAGATATCCAGGTTGCACAAGGCTCTGATGTGACCTCACCCGAAATCCTTTTAACCATCTCTCAGAGAAATGATTTCTAGCAAAGATGCAGAGAAACTGTAATGATCACTGAAGCAATGGAGAACATAGAGTACAAGGGAAGCCTAAAAGAGGACAGTTTGTTTGACCTAGCAAAATGCAAGCTGAGAGGAGAAGAGCTGTTTCAAGGGCAATATTGGCACAAGATCAAATGGAGATAACACAGCCAAGGACTGAATTTAGCCTGGAAGTCTGGCATCGCCTTCAATGTTTCTCTCCTACAAGAGTAAAGGCAAGGAGCTACAAGACAAAACCTGGTCTCCTTGCAGGAAGCCTGCAGGAGAACTTTGTCACTTGTCAGAGAGGGCTTTGACCAGCTGAGCCATGGTCACCTGCCTGCACACATCAGGGTTTGCACTCACAGCAAAGCCTCATCATGAGCTACAGTCATCTGCAGGCAGGAAGATGTGCAGTCCCCATCATCTCCAGCAAACTAGGAGCATAAGCATGGCTCCTCCATGGTTTGATAGACACCATTCATAGTAGAAGGCGTAAGTTAACCCTCTGTATCCGTATCCAGGTGAAAAATGTTTCAAAACCCACAATGGAACAAGAAGACAAGAAGATTTCAACAACATTCTGAGGAATAAGCATCCTCTGTGGCACAAGAAGCAACTGGCCTAATGGTGAAACCAAAGCCAAGCCGCACCCAAACCTGCAGCTAAGACAAAGCAATTGGACTCCACTGATCCAGAGCCAGGCTGAAAGGCCTTGTTTTCTTCAGTGAGTTTTTCAGAGGACAGATTCTTGGTATAAGCAAAAGATTTAAACCACATTGGGCATCCGCTTTCCTTCTGCATGGGCCAAAGATAAACAGCTCCAGTGGGTTGTTTGGTTTAGGAGGAACAAAATAACACTACAGTTAAACATTTCAGGTGAGATTTCACAGTTTCCTTTGTGTCCAGCACTTGTTGTTCCACATAACATCCTGCCTGGATTAAGGAAATATTCCCATTAAATTAAAAACTGTATCAAGCAGATAAAACATAAAAACCATCCAATGTAGTTTCTTCCGCAAGAGTCCTAAAGCAGCTTGCCCACGAAAATGAGGTTTCAGACTGAATCATACCCTTAGCTCTGACACAAGTGTTTCCTTTGCAAAGGCCATATTCACTCTAGTCCCTCATATGGGATATCTGCAAATGATACATGTTTGAAAAGAGAGGAAATGGTAATTTATTACCCATATTTTTATTTCCAACGCTGCTATAAGCATTACTGAGTATTTTTAAATGCATCCAGCTATAAAATTTATTCAAGTACCTCTGACAGAAGCGAGATTTACTGAGAGTAATTGTTAGTTCCATTGACATAATCCATGGATATAATTCTAAAGTGTTGACCAAATGTATTTATGCATCTTTCAGTAAGAAAATGTTGAGGCCCATGGTTCGATTCCTCTCTGCTGACTAAATCACTGTCAAATTAATGGACACTTGGGAGATCAGAGAAGATGAAAGCCAAAACTCACTCCAAAACCTGAGCTTTTTGTTGGGTTTCTCTAACAGGTCTGGGGAAGCTGCAAATTCACTTCTCAGAGAAACACATCAAAATCAAATACTACAGATACAAACTGCTCCTATTGTGCCTTCTATGGCAGTCCTATGCCTGAAGAGAACTTCATACAGGTCAGCAGCATGTACGGGGGGGGAAAACAAGACAGAAGCACAGAGGTGACAGCCTGCTCTTGGACAAATCTGGGATGCTTTCCTCATGTGAAGTGTTTTCAACCTTGCTGTTCTTTCAGGGGTCATTATCCCTTCTTGGAGATGCAGAGGGCTACAGCATTTTCCCTGTGGAAAATTCCACATCCTTGTGGAAGCACTCTTGGCCTGCAGAAATCACGTGTCACTTTGAAGCAGGCAGTCTGTGGACTTTGTGAGAGTACTCGCTGTGAATTGCTTTTCAAACAGCATTTCGGGGGGTTCATTTGCCATGTAATAGTATTTATAGAGTTGTTCATTGGAAGAGGTCAAATCACAATTAGCAGGAGACATTCAAGTTGGTGCTTTGGCTCCCTCCACCGCAAGAAGAGAAGGAAAACCACAAACCAGAAGAAAGGAAATCTAGCAGGAAAGCATGAAAAAAAAACCATGTTTCTTTTCTGATGGGGTATAATGTGTACAAAGGTGCTCTGGATCCAGACTGAGGACCAATGCGCTATTCCAGCTCCAGGCAGACCCTTACAGGTTGGTGTGCGCCACTGCTCACTGCAGCATCTTAGTGAACAAAAGGCTCCTCATGCTCCAATACTGATAGGTGCAATAAGTCAACCATCAGAGCTGGTGATGGCAAGTGAAAACGGGCATCCCCATAAGAGAGGCATGGTAACAAGGTTCATAAATTGCACCCAGACAAGAGACCTTCTTACACCGCCACTGCTCTTTGCAAAATTCACTTCTAAAGGGAGGCCGAGTGAAACTGCTTTGTGATACAGTGAAAAGCTTTATCTAACAGTGCGCGTGTACCAGTGCAGAGGGTCTAAGCAGCCTGAAAGAAATCGGGGCACTGCAGACTGGTAGGTCATTGCAACCGCAGCTACTACTGAGCTGTAGTCAGATGTCTGGACTGCCACAGTCACTAGGGAAGATGCTTTATGGAGCCTACTACAGACACTCTGCCTGTATGAGGTACAGAAATACAAAGATTCCATGTTCTTACAATTATTTCTTTGCAATATGATGGTGCGAGTTTAATGATCCATCCTCTCCAGTCTTTTGCACTTAATGCCATAGGAAGTGCTTAATGAGGTAATGGAGATTCTTTTAGAGGTTTCCCATCCAAATATTGACCTAACCCTGTGTCCAAAACCCAGAGCTCAGCAGCCAAGAAAACTTTGGGGTATAGTTAATAAAAGTGCGCTGACATCACCTACCCCAACCTTCTGATCTTCCAAAGCAGGAGGTTTTCATTCACTTTTCTCGCTTCCTAAAGCACAGTAGCAGCTGGTTTAGGTTAGGAATAAGCTCTTTTCAAAGTGGAGGCTCTCTCCAAGAAGACGTTTTAAATCCTCACATACAATCTCTGCACATACTTTCTCTGCCATCCCCTCTTTCCCACCTTGGATTAATTAAAACCAAAAGCAAAACACATCTATTCAGTTGGAAATCAGTGGGAGCTGATGGCTTTTTACCACTTAACACTGGATAAAGATTTAAGAGTAACAGAAGCAATAGATAATTGCCTATGATGGCCACACAGTCTTGTACGAGCACATTTGCTGCTGAGTTATCCTGTACCACCCCACTAAAAACTGACCACTGACCTGATCCAAGTGATAAATAACCCTTAAACACCCCCAAAAGATGGAGGCAAAGAAACAAATGGGGCAGTTTCGCATGGAAAGCTGCAGGTTATCCCCCAAGCATCCCTCACACCTGCTGGATACGGCCTTTCACCAGGATTAACACAGTTAGTTTGCAATATTGAGTCCTGAGAATGAGGAGTTCTTGAGGCACAACCACAGATGAGCTTGACATGAATGGTCTCACAGTAAAATAATGGCTCCTAATGCAATTCATCTCCCTGAGTAAAAATAATAAGGACTAAACAAGACTTTTCCCAGCTTCAAATGCAATCCCCTGCAGGGTACCATCACACCTTCCATTTCTCAACACTAGTAAAGTTTGGTTTCTAATTGCATAAACTTCTCTAGAGTATTAGCTCTACAAAAGGAAAACCCATTCAGTGACCTCCTGCAAAAAGGGAAAAGCGCTTCAGGGCAGGGCTTTTTTGTGTGCTTAAATCAAAACTTTGAAGTGCTCAATAAATAACACAAGGGAAGGGGCTGGGTGCTGCCACCCCCGCCATTTGTGTCATCAATCAACTTACACAAGTTCTCTTCTGCAGGCTGACCCAGCTCGCTCTCTGGCTCCAGAGCAGAGCTGCTCCTGCCCTGGCAGCATCTCCATGACCTCCTCTGGACTCGCACCAACAGCTCCACATCCCTCTCATGCTGTTGCCCCAGAGCTGGATCAGGACTGCAGGGGAGTCCTGCATCAGCTGCTCATAGCCCCTATTCAGACACCATCCTCCCCCTTACCTGGCTCAAACCACTTCACTGCAGTTCTTCCGCTAATAAACATGAACACAATGAAGCTTCAAAACCATTGAAGTTACAAAAGCTCAGTGAGAAGCAAAGAGCCATCATCGAGGCACTTCAAAGCTTGACTCCCTATACACAGCCCCTGGAAGGTCCTGCACATACACACACACTAAAAGACTCATTTTCCCCTTACTGTTCCTCTGAGCTTCATCTTTCCCAGAGCTGGCAGGGCTGAGCCAGGGCTTTGCTCCTCTCTAAACACCAAATACACACATCAGGAACTTTCAATTAGGCAGAAGCTCTGGTCTCTGAGGACCCGAAGCTGCCACACATTGGCTTTAGGGGGATGAAGCACTCGTGGCTCCTTGGAAAAGCATCAGCAACTATGGGAAAGCTGAGGAACTGGAGACCTGGTGGCTCTGCCTGATGGGCAACCACTTTACACGTCCCACAGTTTTTAAATGAATAATTGAATTCAAATTACTTCTAAGGCTGAAATTCAAACCTGTTTAAAGCTTCGTGTGTTATCACGTATCACAGGACTATGGCTCCAAGTGTATTAATAGCAATTCCTGAAACTATTAATAACTAGATCCCAGCAGCTGATATGTATCATCTGCCCAGCCATCTCTGAGCACCAGCAAATGCCCGTGTCTCTTTCCAGGTACATGAGCACCGAGCATCATGAGGATGACCAGAAATGATGCATAAAACCCCAGCTGTGGTCAGCCAAGGAGTCTGTGATGGTCCTGGGTGTAGAACCCACAACCTCAACTGCTTTCTCCTTCGGGCTTGATTTAAAGCACCAGCAGGGTGGCAAAACCTTGCACAGGCTGCTTGTGAGCCCTGGGGCTTTGTGCTGATCATGCAAAGCCCAAGGGTCTGGCAGGAGCCATCTGCTCTGTGGGATGCAGGCTGCTGTGTGCAATGATTCCCATCCTCGGCAGCAGCATCCCAAGCACAGCCTGGGACGCCCTTGCTCCTAGCTCAATGGCATGTTGCAGTTTCTCATGGATGTTTCATGACAACACGTTTTTCAGCAGAGGCAGTTTTATATACGTATAAAATATACTCACACAGGCATGCATGTGTGTGTATATAGCTATGCATACACATATGTATATGTATAGAATGTATGTTATTCAGTGACTCAGTGTGCAGCAGGTGCCTGTTTCACAATCAAGGCCACTGCACCACACTTGCTGCTCCCAGCCCCATACCCAGAAACCATGAGCTATTCTGAGTGCTGAGCTCTGCTTCCCTTTCATCTGCCTTTTGGGCTTCTCAGATTCACATTTTTGAGACTTCTTCTGGAACATTAATACATGTTTTTTGCAGCCAGTCTGCCCACGAGCACACACAGCAAGGCTGGGCTTTTGCTGGGATCACTTAGGTATTTATCACCTAATCAAATGACATGCTTTCATCTGAGGTTCCAGCTTCCCAACTGGAATAAATTGATTTATGTCTGCACATCTGAACTGAGCAGAGGCCAACCTCATTCCCTACCCTGGACCATTTGGTCTCAACTCCTCCTTCGGGGCAGCATCAGGTTTTAATGTGGCCACCTAATCTGCGGAGGAAAAATGAATTTGCTGCAAAAATCTTCATGATGGCAGTTACCGTGCAGTTATCTGTGCACAGGTATTGTCAGCTGATGGCCCTTCAGCTCTGAGGACAGAGGAAGCCAACTGTCATCTCCTGCAAGACTAGGTTATGTATTTAGCCCCAAGACTAAAGGGCGATTCTCTGCCAGGGTGCTGAGGCGCTGGCACAGGGTGCCCAGAGAAGCTGTGGCTGCCCCATCCCTGCAGTGCTCAAGGCCAGGTTGGACACAGGGGCTTGGAGCAACTGCTCCAGTGGAAGGTGTCCCTGCCCGTGGCGGGGGTTGGAGCTGGAGGAGCTTTAAGGTTCCTTCTAATTCAGACCACTCTAGGATTCTATGAAGACATTATTGAGTGTTCCATAATGGCTTCTTATCTTCTGGACAGAATAGAAGATCTAATGGCCGCAATGACAGCTCAAAACTCCACCTCTCACTGAGCAATTTCTTTCCCCCCTACCCCATACTTCCTCTCTATCACCATGGGACATAAGAATGGTCTGGCCCCAGGTCTCTTGCAGAACCTCATTTCTCCTCTTGGGCCCTCCTTTTTGCACACTAGGACAGCCACCCAGTGGGTGAAAAAGTGAATTAGAGCACCAGTGCATTCATCAAATTGCATTTTGCTCCCATTCTGCAGAAGTTATGATTGGCAGCACACGTGCAAGTCAAGACAATCTTTCCAGCAAAATCATCTTCCTGTCCAAATCATCACTAAACTGATTTCCTATTGCAAGATGTTGACAGCAAATATTAATGCAGACTCCAAAAGATTTCAGGTATTTTAAGTCTAGAGTTGGCTTAATGACTATGCTCTGCTTCAGTACATTTTTCTGCAGTCATTTAAAGCGAGGCTTTACCCATCTTGGTTTCCTCTCCATTCCTCAGCTTCCTTAACTATCCATTTCATAGAATAGAATCATTGAATCCTTTCAGTTGGGTAGATCTTTCAAGATCATCAAGTCCAACCTTTAACCTGGCACTGCCAAGCTCAACTCTAAGCCATGTCCCCATGTGCCACATCTACATGCCTTTTAAATCCCTTCAAGGAGGGTGACCTCCACCACTTCCCTGGGAAGACTGTCCCAGTCCTTGAGGTGTTCCCTATGATATTCCTGCTTTTCAGCCGACTTTCGGGATGTCCCAGAGTTCAGGGCAGAAATCCACCTTCAAATCCCTGAATTTGAGCTGAAGGATTAAATTCTTTCCCCAGGGAGGTTTGGTACCTGTGGAGACGGGTCTCTACCTTACGCTTCTCAAGAGAAATAAGGAGCTCTCCATTTAACAGAGTAATTTAGTTAAACTGCTTCGGTTTTTAATATTGCTATTTAAATACAGTAACTGGAGCCTCCGTTTTTATGGATGTCAGGAGAAACATAAGTTCCAAGTTAGATGCAAACCACAGAGGAAGTATTCTCATTTCCAGCATACAGCTTTTCTCCTAACCTGAAATAATGATTTGAGTTTGTTTGTGCTCCCAGAAGCCATGAAGTCTGCAGGGCTCTGAAACATTAATTTACCAGGAGGTGTGAGGGAAGTAAGACAGCATACCCTCTGTATCTGCTCCATCTCTGAAATTAAGAGGCTCTCCTGTAGGAAAGGTGCTTTAATGATCTCCACTTTTTTTTTTTTTAAACTTAATGAACTTCAGGAATGTCTCTTTATGCTGTATTTATGCCTCTTTATGCTACAGTTCAGGTTTTTATAACCAGATTACTAATTAAAGTCAAGCACCACAAAACATGTCCATATTCTCAGGAGCAGAGAGCTGTGGTGCGGAGCTCTCCAATTAACAAGTGCAAGGATGCTAGCCAGTAAGCAAGAAAACATAGCCCTGAAAACACAGTCTGGTTTCTCTGTGGCTCCCATACCAGCAACCACAAACATGCTCAGCCCTGGTTAGCAATTTGCTGGTGCACATGCCTAAAACCAACCCAGCTCTTCCTTCTGCATGCCCTGTTTCTGCAATGCAGCAATGAGAGCATCAGCCCTCAGAGTGCAAATGTGTCATCCATAAGGTGATTATTTCTTCACCTGAAGGTTATTCAGGTATTGGAACAAGCTGCCCAGGGCAGTGCTGGAGTCACTGTCCCTGGAAATGTTCACAAACCATGTAGATGAGGCCCTCAGTGACATGGCTTTGGCAGTGCTGGGGAACAGTTGGATTTGATCTTACAGGTCTTTTTCAACCCACTTGATTCTGTGATTGTTTTATTCTTTTACACTAGTGCCACAGCTTAGAGAAGTTGCATTGGGAAGACAAATGGAGTCTTTGCTCATCATTCAGTTATGGGCAACACTTCATCCTGTTATCAAGTTGTTTGGAAACCATAATGTTATAGCTATTGGATGCTGATTTGGTCAGCAGAATCTGGTGGTTCTCAGTGCTCACCCTCCCAGGAGCCAGGCCTGCTGCTAAATGGGCCCCACAGTGAATGCACACAGGGAAAACACATGGGTTTCTACACAGTGGGACCTCTCAGGGACACTCTTGCTCTTCCACACCAGAGATAGGGCACTTGAATTGGAGGGTACACACAGGGCTTCTCTCAGGCTATCGGGTGCCTTTCACCAACACTTAGAATAATCAATTCCCGAGTCTGAATGTCACAGCTACTGTTTTTCCCCACTCCCCTCACCATTTGGGTCCCAATTATACTCCAGCAGTTCATCACCCCCAAAACCAGCAATGACAAAGACACAAAGACCACAACACCATGGGACTACCTATAATAATGGAAACACAGATTGCATTGCCTTGTAATGACTCCAGGCAGAAGTGGTGTGAGGAGCAGAGGAAGAGAGCCCAGCCCCACTCAGCTGTGCAGTCACTTTGCCGGCCTTTCACCTGGGGGAACTGCAGTTTAATTTTCACTTGCAGCTCAAGCAGGATGTAATTCAGTTTCCTTCTAGTCCCCACTGGACTATTTTTTTCCCCTTCCATATCACAAAGCGTACGTTCACATATCCATTAATACAATTGAAGTCCTCAGAAACGCCACATAAAAGGAAAGGTAGGGATATTCTAACATCTGTATTAACAGGGTTTTATGAGGTGCCGAAGAACCATCCCAGAATTGTCCTGTATAGGCCAGTTCAGTGGTCTGGCAGAAGTACAAGGACTCCTGGCAGATGGCTGGTTTTTAATGTAGGATGGGAACAGCTTCAGAGCTGTGCCTGCAGTACATCCAATGCACAGAAACCAGTACTCTAGCTGTGCACGAGAGTCTGTATTTAAAGGACCCAGGCTTCAGTAAGGAAACGTGGCTTTCTATTCTCTGCAGTACAGGCACAGGACAGGACTGGATCTGCATTTCATTTAACCCCCTATATAAATAAATACAGGCAGCACCGCATCTTTTGACCTCCCCTTTCCAAAGCCCTGCAGTGGCCAGAGGGAAGATAACACAGGAGCAGAGAGGAACCCGCTGCAGCTGCTATGAGCAAGACAAAAGAGCAGCAGGGAAGGCTTTCCTGCACACCCAACAAGGGGGAGGCACAGGGAAGCCCAGCTCCCAGCTGCCTGGTGCATAGGCTGGGATAGAGAGGTTTGCCTTGCTGTTGCAAGGGTGGTGGATAGAGCACCTTTGAGTGCCCATTGGATCAGAAGCATAAGCACTGAATCATAGACCCCAGAGAATACCATGTTGGAAGGGACCTCAAGGATCACCTGGTCCAACCTTTCTTAGAAAAGCTAGACTAGATGGCCCAGCATCTTGTCCATCCGTTCCTGGCTGGAAGAGCACACTGGGCCAGACCCATCCTGCTTCCAGGACTTCAAGGATCATCTCTCCGCCAGCACAGAAACCTGACACAGAGATAATACCTCCCTTCCTGATGAAGTCACATCAAGGATTTAATAAAATCACTGCATTCAATTGTCATTGCTAGATTATCAAAATCCACTTGCATGATGTACCCAAGCAGCCTTCAGTGATTTAGGTTTCCCAAAGCTTGGGCTCACTCACACACACAGGTACCTCACCTGGACTGCTGAAATCTGGGGGGAAAGAGGAACAAAACCTCTATGCTGGCTGGTGAGGGCAAAGTCCAAGCTTGGATTTCTCCTTTACCAAGAGGCTGGCTGCAAAGGTCAGCCTCCTTGGAAGTGCATTGCAAGCACCCATATTATATTTGTTTACCTCATTCTCTGCTCTGGAGTGGCTGTTATGCTTTGTTAGCACAACACAACTGAAATTTAGGCAAGAATTACCTTCCCTGCCCTTTAATTTACACCAAACCGGGAGCAGATTTAATTAACACAATGATTCTGAGCATCATTTAAAACCACAAGAAAGATGCATTTGAAAAAACTGATTTTTATCTAGTTCTGGTTGTTTTCCTGAAGGCAGCCCAATGCTGTCTGAGGTAGCAATGACTATATGGCAATTTAGCCTTCACGGTAAACTTGGTGCTTTTTTGCTACCAAGAGAACACAAAATAGTCTCTAAGTGTTGTCAAGCAATGACACCCCAGATTCTCTTTGTCAGAAGCTATATTTGAAATCCTAATTGTTTTATTTCATATGCATATTCTAGGAAATACATGGCATCTTCACTAGTTAATAATTTAAGTCAAGCTGTCTTAGAGTTGAGATTGGAATTCAGTGAAAATGCTATAAACCAAGCATTTCTGTTTGCTTGGCATTGAAGGAAATCAAATTAAAATATGCTGGAAAGAGAAATAATGCATTATCCAACCACATTTTGCATAGAAAACTGAGTGCCTTCTACAAGAGGTGTATTAATAGCAGTAAGGTGACTCTTTGAGGTTAACGCGATCTTTCAAATGCGTGATCTTTCATGTGCCCCAAGATGCCTATGAAGTACCTAACAGGAGTTTTTAAAGTACCTAAAAGAACTCAGTAGCAAAGCAGCACTGAACTGAGGAGCTCAGTTCCCAGCCTCCACTGGGATTTCCCAAGTGTTTTAGAGTAACAAAATGGCTTTGAAACATCAAAGACTGGGGAGGTAGCAGAGTCCATCCTTCCCCTATGTGTTGTCACTTGTAGACCGGAACAAACACACTCCATTTTGTAATTCCTGTCCTTTCGCTCAGTTTTGGATGAAGAAATCCAACTAAAACAAATGCCCTCCCAAATATTCAGTCGAAAACAAAAGTAACAAAAGCAAAAGATTTTGGGAGATAAAAAACCCAAACAGCTTCTATTGGGAATCAGATCAGAAGTTGTCCCAGTTTTCATTTAGAGAGAACAAACACCCCACAGGTACAATGGATGTATGGACATAGGTACGCAGCAAGCTTGAGCTGCCTTCCCACCCTTAAGATACCTCTTATCACTCGAGGGGTATCTTTAATGTCATAAAGAGGTCCCATCTACAAATCCTTTCATAGCAGTTATTTAAAATAGCGGATGCAAACTCAAACTTAAAGCACTTTTTCAGGATTCCCAATTACAGCAGCACCCCCAGTCCTCAGTTTTGCTTCTCATCTTCTATTATTATCCTCATTTAAAACCCCAAAGCATCCAGCAATATTTATGGAAAGGGGGGTGTTTTCCACATGTCTAAGGCAGCTGCAAGACTTCCAGCTCCACACGTAATTCAGAGCTTCCTGCAGCAGCTCACACCAACATGCCTCGGATTTCTTGGCCGCTTCTTTTTCCATAGCCGTAACGATGCTCAGAGGCGCGAAAGGCTGATAAGGGGGATGTCTAGGAAAAATTAACAGCAGGGTGGGATGATGAGAGGCAGATCCTCATCTCCCCTCCTCCCTCGGAGCCGTCCGGGCTGGGCAGTTCGGGTGTTTTGGCATCCTGGGGCTGGGGACAGCTGGTGGATGGGAATGACAGGCGAGACATGAACGCAGAACATCCCAGCGCAGGGACAGAGCCAAGACAAACCCCAGCAACAGGCAGAGGGGGAAGTGCAATGAGGAAATGATTCCCCAGACCTGGGTTTCATCTACTGCTCCCGTCCCACGAACCAGAAGCTCTCACCTCAAGCGCCTACATCAGCAGTGAGGTGATGCCCCTGCCCCAGCATCACACATCTACCCTGGCACAGCATCCACTGGAGCCCTTTCCCTGCAAATGGAGCAGGCACAGGATGACTGGCTTATAGCCAGACTTGCCACTTTTTCCTCTTAACAAGACAGACAGTTGACTGTAAATTGGCATAAAAATACACATATTTACATAAATCTTGGGGCAGACCATGCATAGCTCATGTCTTCCCTATTTAAAACCCAGTGCCTCCTCTTATGCAGAGATGGTTACAGCCATACAATGAATAAATACAAGATAACCTCATGACATATCGCAACAGGAGCCTCAACCTTCCTTAAGAGCAATAAGATTAACAAAGACGGAGGAAGGAGGAGGGCCCCTTAGTGATATTTTCAGCCATTATTAATGAAGATCAAAAGGAGCAGCAGAAAGTCAGACCCCACCAAATGGTGCAATGCTGTGAGCCCAACCAGAGCAGATGCTGCCAGGACAGGGTCACACTTTTGGCTTCCCAATGCTCTGCTGGGAACACCCTGCAGGTTCCAGAGACTCATGCAGCAGGCTGGAAACTCGGTATGGACAGAATGAGAAATCCAGTAACAGATGTCTAAAGAGAGAGAGGGGAAGGGATCTGTTGGGACTTGTGAGAGTAAAGAAAATGAAAGCATGCAAATCACTTCTCAAATTCATACAAACCCACCCCTTGAAAGGCCTGAGCCAAGCAAGAGAAAACCAAGAGTTTGCTTCAATTTGCTCATAAACCTGGAGGAAAGGACAGCAAGAGTTGGCTCATGTCACCAGGCCCATTGCCCATGAGAGTGCCCAATGCACACTTCACTCTCCACAACTCAGGCAAGGCTTCCTGTGATTCGGATGAAGTCCTGGAGAAGCCAAGCATCCTGTGCAAAGGACGGACCTCATCAGGGGCAATAGCAAGCTCTTCACCTCTGACATTGCTATCACACTAAAGGCAACAAAACCTCCTCCATAGCCTGTTGCAAGAACACATGGCATAGTCTCACTTCAGGCTGGGTGCCCTCGTCAGGTTCCCCAACCCTCTGCCACTCCACAGGGTTTTCCTCATGGAATGCCTTCTGGGTAAGCCAAAGGATGTGCTCACTGCTGAAACCCTTCAGCCCACCATGGTGGAGGGTGCAGATGTGGCACAAAAACCCTGAAGAGACTCAATCACGGATCAATATAAAGCATTAACAATCATCAGCTTTGCCATTGCCTACTTCCACACATGGAGAGCTGAGCATGAACTCAGTGCTTTTGTTTAAGTACCACTTTGAGCTGCAAAGCACACCCTGAAAAGAGGAATTAACCTGATGCTTCCTGGCAATGGCATTCCAGGGCACACAGAGGGGTGTGCTGTGGAGACTGAGGGGTTAAATGAATTCTCCTATTCAATCACCATCTGATGCATGCACATTCAAAGTGCTAATTACCCTAACAAAGCCAATGCACAAAGCCCTACACCATACTGTAGTGTAGAAGATTCCAATGATGCCAATGTAGCTTATTAGGATCATTTTTATGTGGGTTAAAATAGTGGGAAGACAGTCAAAACCTGCACAGTGTATTGCACAGTGGTGAGACACAGAGAAGCTGTGGCTGCCCCATCCCTGCAGTGTTCAAGGCCAGGTTGGACACAGGGGCTTGGAGCAACTGCTCCAGTGGAAGGTGTCCCTGCCCGTGGCAGGGGTTGGAACTGGAGGAGATTTAAGGTTCTTTCAACCCAAACCAGGCTGAGGTTCTATGATATCTGCGCACAGTGAAATCTGAATTAAGAGTAATTCTCAGACAGGCATTGCATGTTCCACACTGTAAATTTGTCACCTTGCTTAAAGGTCCTTTCAAGGAGAAAGCATCAGGGAAACTTAACCAACTGTGACTTCGGGACATCTCAGTTGAAAATGGAGATGGATTCTAAAGCAGAAGAATGAGAGAGACATTTTCAAAAGCAGTTTCGAGAGCTCAGAAGAAAGATCTACACTGCTGAACAGAAAGGTTTCCTCACAGCAAAGGCATCAGCTTCATCTAATAAGGAGACGAGGTACCCAGCTGGCACACAACCCTCCTCCTCCATGCTTTTCCAGGTTAACAGGGAAAACACAAGTCCACATGTGGACAAAGATGCAACGGTTGGAGTTCAGCACACTGAGGTTAATGTAGGGACAGGCAGAATCTGAGCCTTGGCCATCACATGCAGGCAGTTGAGCATCAGCTGAGTGATTCTGCAGCACTTGCGATGGGGTGGCCAAGGCAGAAAGGAGGCAGGTGCTGGAAAAGGAAATGGGTGCTAGCTATATATATATATATGCATATATACATGCATAATGGCAGCAGCACAGAGAGCCAGGTCCAAGCCCAACCAGTAAGCAAGAGCTAGATTAGTACTGGTTTAATTATAGAACTTTTGGCTTTTTTTGATGGCTTTGGACTGTGTCTGCATTTTTATGTTTATGGAGCAGAGAGCCCCAGGAGGTGAATCTCAAAGTACCTGTGCTGCTGCTCCTCGTTATTACTTGCCATTGCAGGAGCTGGGAGCCCAAGGCTCTGTCATGCCCCAACACGCGGGTGTGCATTGCAGTGGCTGAGTAAGTCCTTCCAACTGTGGTGAAAGGCAGAATTAAAATGAGGGTTTGTACTTTAGGAACTGCTAGACATCGCAGTGCTATTCATTAGCAAGGTTTCCGAAGGAAACAAGGTTTATACAATCACACTTCTGCACATCCGTGTTGCAGCTAAACTCAAAATATGGGTATAAGCCACAGGGAATTGTGCCTCTACAAAGGGAGGCATAAAAACTGGTGAAGAGCAACATTTGGGTAGATGAAGATGGACAAATGCTGCACCAACACATGGAATAACAGCAAAAGTTTAACCATTCTGGGTCTGACTGGTTGTCATCAACAGCACCAGCATGAAGTCAGGCAGGTTACACCAACAGCCCTGTAAGGGACACAACGGACCCCAGAAAGGCACTACTGCAACAGGAGTACTACAAATGGTTGAGACCCAAGGACTCAAACCCTTAGGATAGAGTATCTCATTCTGCTCTAGACAATTCTCTAGATAAACCACATTGCTAAACCAGAACAACTCTCTCATAGGGAATGTAATGCAGAGAATCAGCAATATTGTACAAGTCAGTTTCATCACTTCAGCTTCTGCCATGAGCTTACCAGAACCAAAAGGCACCTCAATGATATAAATTTCTACCTGGGGGGACCTTAACTAACTCTATAAAATCTATAAATATACAAGTACTTTGGTCCTTAGAAAACAAGCTGCTCATGCAAAACATTACTACAGTCACCGTTTGAAAGAAGTTTCGGGTTCTCTGCAAGCTTCCAACACCACACTTACTACACTCCCCGTATTGAGAGCTCACAGCATCAGCAATACTACACAGTTGTTACGCATAGGGACAGTGCTTGTGCAACCTGCTGTGGCATAGAATGGGTAAGATAGAGAAAGAAGTTCCTATTTGTAGTGCTGGACCACAGCAGGGGTCACCCCATCCAGTCTGCCAGCATAGGCTGTTATAGAGTCTTCACTATGGATGGACTTCGGGACAAGAGAAAGAGGCAGGGAAATGGTAGAAACATTCACAGCTTATTCAAAGTGTTCCTAGAGACATAAATATAAAACCCATTCACTTCTGTCACTTGTACAATATTTTGTGCTATCTGGATCCCCAAGACTTTTCTATGGGTATGAATATAAATGTTAGAGCTGGACTTCACAAGGCACAAAGATTACTCAGCATTCAGATGTCTATTTTGAACATACATACAATATTTAATTATCAGAATGCATCCAATCTTTCCAGCTACAGGTGACAGTTGTTTTTTAAAGCCAACAGGGTCCATTGTAGCTTCACAGTCTTACCTTTTCCCACTACACTAGCGTCTATCTTATAGTGTGTATTGCACAATTACCAGGATGGCAAAGTCAAGGTCTCCAAAGCTCGAAAACAACAAAACCAGGTGGTTCTGCCCAAACTTAAACAAACCTTCTTTTACTGCAGTGCTTCTGAGATGCCTCTCCCTTTCCCAGGCTCTCTGCCTCCCTCAGTGAGCTGAGGAGATGCTGCGCAGGCAGCAAGCAGAGATTCAACAGCCCATCCTGCTCTTGCTGTTCAGTGTGTGGCCTTGTGCCTTATTTACTATAATTATTTCAACATCTGCTCTGAAGACAGAAAGTTGTTTGTTTCCTCAGAGGCTTTTCTATGGCACTCATTGCTATAGTGTTTGAATGCTTTATAAAATATTAATGGATTTCTCTTCTTTTCCTTCTGTTATCATCTCCATTTTCCAGACGGGAAATTCTGGCCCTCATATTAAGCTGTGAATTTGTTCACAGATTTGGTTGGTAGCAGCAGATCTCCCAAAGACACACAAACCCACTATGGAGTGTTGGCAAAACAAGCTCTGGCCAAGGGGCACATACAGGACCACTGGGTACAGCCCTCACTAAACAGGATGAAGCAGAAGACCCATCCAGCATCAAAAGGGGCAGCATTAAGCAGTGCATTCAGAAAGTTTGGGATTAGGCTTCAGTTTTCCAAATATAAGCAATACAGGAATGAGGACACTTTGGCGTCCACTTCTTGTATTTGATGCCTTCCTACTTCTGCAATAGCAGTTATAGAAAGTGTGCTCCTAACATCTAGCCACCATTTCCAATCAGTTCAAGCCCTGCCATGAGGGTTAGATCACATACAGCATACCCTTACCCTTTGCAGTAACATCTTCCAATTGAAGACTGAAAGCACACACAAAAAGTCTTTATTATAGATTAATTATTCCTCATCCTTCTATTTGCCGTTTTCCAGCCCTCTGATCACTCCATCTCTAAGTGCTCTCTCATCAGATCCACAGCCACTGATCCTTTCAACAGTGGCAGATAGCTTTTGCTTGGAGCAAGCTGCTCCAGTGGAAGGTGTCCCTGCCCATGGCAGGGGTTTGGAACTGGATGAGCTTTAAGGTCCCTTCAACCCAAACCACTCTGGAATTCTATGACACATACTGGGCAGGATAATCCTTAGTCCACAAAGAACAGGTTCAGTGCCTCTCCCTTCCAGCCTTGCAAGTTCAAAGATTGGCAAACATAAACTCAGTAAGGCGCATTATGAAGTTCTGCAGCTGGTGTGGGCAACAATGCTAGCCATGATTCAGGAATGGAGATGGACCCAGCTCTCTGCATCAAGCATTAGCTCTTCAGGAGAGAGGAGGGGAAAAAAGAAGTCGAAGTGTGCCTTAAGCAGTGAGATCAGCAGGCTCTGGGTGTCAGCAGTTCTGTTTGTTTTTAGTGCAAATTTAGGAGTTGTGAATATCTCAAGAAGTTGCTGGCATCTGGGAATTTCAGGCTAAGACAGAGCCGACGTGGCTGTTTTTGCTTCCTGCCACACTATCAGCAGCATGGCTGCAAGCCCTGAGCTACTCCCAGCAGAGACCATTGCAGGTCTGTCCCCTGCCAACAAAGGCACAGACAACCTCATTCACTTGGGGTTCCACTAGCACAGCACCCACCCAGTCCTACGACCCCCACAAAGCTCACTAGAGATCGATATGGAGACAAGCAACCATGCACAAGCTGGGAAATCAAAGGATGCCACTTCAGCTGATGGGTTGCTCCATAGGTCTGGAGAAGGGCCAAGAACAGCCCTTCTTGAAACAAGGAGCGGAGATGGAGGTGGGAATGATGCTCTGGCATCAAGTGCAAGCAGCCAGGAAATACAAACTTCAAAAAGCATTGGGTTCTCTTTCCTCACAGCTTCAGAGCCCCTGAGAGTAACCCAAGCCAGCTCAGTAAGCTCTTATCCCCAAGTTTATGGTAAAGAAACCACATACAGCTTTTCTGCAAGCTGATGCTCCCCACAGCCACATGGAGCAGAGAAACACAAAGTTGTACAAGTCACAAAGCTACGAGAACTGTCACCATCCACAGCTTAAGAAATGCAGAAGCCAGCAGCAGGAGGGACACCACGACAAGTAAGACGAGGCAGAACACAGAGGGCAGCTCAGAGTACAAAGAGGTTGAGACATCAGCCGGTCTGCACCATGCAGCACAGATGCAGCCAAGCAAGAAGAGAGCTCAGTCCATGAACACTGTTCAAAGCACTTCATAGACTTAACACACCAACGCAAGATGAAAACTGGGGGATCACTCACCTTCCAGTCTGGAGCAGCAGGTGCCTCCCCATGCCCATTCCCCCATCCAAGTCCCAGCCTTGATGCAACCAAAACCAGCTTAGGTACTTCTGTTACCCTAATATAGACTTGTCCCTAATGCAGTAATGAGAAACACCTTGTCCTCATGAGCAGGGAGAGATTGAAAGCAGTTTACTTTTGCTCTGCACAGGTGCTTTTAGAGCCAGGTCATTCTCTTGGTTAGCAGATGGAGGAATGTATTAAATCACTCAATGTAAGCTGAGTGGTTGGCATTGATCTGAGCAGGAGGGGACATCTGAAGTGCAGGTTTTGCCCATTTTAAATGCATCATCTTTCCTATGAGCATTCAAACTCTTCTGGCCCTAGAGCATATGGGGTAAAAACTGAGTTACGGCACTGCACGTTACAATGTGAAAAAGGCAATCTTCTTAACATCCCATTATTCAGCACTCTGCAGCTACGTTGAAGTGCAGAGGGGTCTATTGCTGTCAACCAGAGCCCATCAATGCCTGCCTGTTTATCAAAGGAAAGGTTTAAAATGCACAAAATAAATAACAATGATTGCCAGACCCTTCAGGTTTTGCAGTTTACTAAACAGATGCACCAGGTAGTTCAATTTGGTCGCTATGAAGGGTATAAGAGCTTAACATAGGTTTATATTTAGCACAGTGGGTTAACCATAAAAATACACTTTATACTAATAGATATTCTAATCAGGGCAGCTTACAAAGGGGAGCTGACAATTTACCCACTTCACTTGCTTACCAGTCCTATTTATTAATGATGCTGGGTTGTAGCTTGAGCAGCAGGGAGACTGTTCTCTTGATTCAAACAGCAAGTAATAGTATGAGGAGAGAAATAAATCACTCAGGGTTTTCTCAGTCCATTCAGTGCTTGTACAAAGCTGCCAAGAAAAGCCTTCCTTGAAGATGTATGGTTTCTTTCTGGTGACAAGACTTTGAGGGGACTTTCCTGAGATACGAAGCCTAGTACTTTGCTATCACAAGTAACTAAAGCTCTAGTCATACATTTCTCCCTTCTCTTGTTCCTGGTAGAGGATCACTCGAAAACCTCACCGGTGATGTTTAAAAGAACTAAAGAAAGGAAAAGGTTCCGTTTTCTCACACAAAGCTTATTTTTCATCTGTTAAAATTGGACCACAGGATCAAGAGAATTGTGTTTCTCCTCTTCCAGTGCAAAATAGGCAAATATCTGGGGGGGGAGATCCAGTATGGGAAAGGGCAAACTCGCATCATATCAGGCACTGAAGGATTCACACAGGAAATCATAGAATCATAGAGTGGTTTTTGTTGGAAGGGACCTTAAAGCTCTTCCAGCTCCATCCCCTGCCATGGGCAGGGACACCTTCCATAGAGCAGTTGCTCCAAGCCCCTGTGTCCAACCCGGCCTTGAGCACTGCAGGGATGGGGCAGCCACAGCTTCTCTGGGCACCCTGTGCCAGCGCTCAGCACCCTCACAGGGAAGAACTTCTCCTTTATCTCCAACCTGAGCTTCCCCTGTTTCAGTCTGAACCCATCACCCCATGTCCTGTCGCTCCAGTCCCTGATGAAGAGCCCCTCTCCAGCATCCTTGTAGCCCCCTTGAAGCACTTGAAGCTGCTCTGGGTTCTCCACGCAGCTTCTCTTCTCCAGGCTGAACAGCCCCAATGCTCTCAGCCTGTTCACAATGGCTCTTACAGACCTCCAGAAGCCAGGCTTCATGGGATCTCAGGCAGATCTGAAATACATTCCTTAGAATGACAGAAATCAGACCTTCCTGCCCAGGCAGTTTGCTCGTGGTGGCACTGAACCTCTCCAGCCTGGCCCTCTATACAGGAGACATTCTGCATTACGGTTCAGGAAGATCAGCCTAAATATTAAGCCTTTGTTATGTCACGGCTGCTCAATAACAAAAAGAAGCCCAAAGGATGCATCCAGAATGGTTTTAAGTGTAATTCACAGGACCTAAAGCCCCTTTGGTTAAAGATTCTCACCAAAACCCTCGGCTAGTTTGCATCAGTGCTCTTTGGTAGTTTCTTCCTTCCTCATTGCACGTTAGCAAGGTGGAAGAAGTTAAAAGAAGTGTTTAAAGCAGCTGTGAAGTGTAGCAATTGGTTTAGGTTTTCTATGAGTTATTCAGAGATCACGACACCCATTCATCAAATATGCCACATTACAAAATGAACTTGTGTGTTTCCCCTGGGAGTTTCCAGTAACACTTCATATCCTTTTTCAATATGCATCCTAAGCTGTTGTATGATTTTGCCCTATGTTTCTGAACGTAGCTACACTTAAATCCAATGACTTTACACTTTGCATTAGAGAAAAAAAAGAGGCCTTTAGGAATTTAGTGGAAGTGTGCATGACCAGAAGAAGGGAAATCCACATATCAGTTATCGTTTCCTCAATTGCTCAAAAGCATTTTAGAAAGAAGAAGTCAATAAACGAACACAATTAAACAGTACCTGTGAGCATTCCAATAACATTGCTAGCCAGCCATAGGGAAGATTTCATCGTGGGTCTCCTACAAGCACATCTCTATCCTGACCCAGGATTTTACTTTGTCTGACGAAGAACATCCAAGACCCTTAGAGAACACAACCACGTTTGACATGTACCACCAAACTTCACTGTCAGCTGATGGCTCCTTTGTCATTCCATGACAGAAGTGCCATGAGAGAAGAAAAGATGATAAAGAAAGCTCAAAGCCTCCTCTCCTCTGGGGACAGACCTGTGGTCGCTACTGCACCACTCGGTGCCCTGTCACATCAGTTGTGCTTTGGACATAGGGAGCTGAGAGCATGTCAGGGGGGAAAACACTGCTGCTGACAGCAGAGCAGGACTGAAAATATGGAATAACTTCCTTGCAGGTGCAGTTATTAAAAAGATCATAATAAAGAAGTGATAAATACACATTGAAGTGCACAGCCTGTTACAGCTGCAGTGCTGATGGTGGTTAAAGCGAAGCAAGCTGCTTCCCTCAGCCATATGGTGCTGAGCCCTTGGAAAACCTCCCTATTAAACCAACAAGCACCTTTAAGTGCTTGTAACAGTAGATGATGCTATTTACAAAGGGGGAGTTATTATCCAAGGATAATTTGAGTCTCAGTGTCCCCATGTCCCCCACACCTGGATTTTCCCAGGTGAATCAGAATAACCCCTTCACCCTCAGCAGTGGCTGAGCTGTGTTCTCATCTCCCCCAAAACACTATTCAATTCAGGCCAGCAAGAAAACCTGATCTTCCCAATGTCCACCTTCATCTGCAGAGCTTTCTGGAAAACGAGCAGGGTCATCTTTGCTTTCAGCAGCTTTTACTGCCTCTGGACTCACTTTACATCTTCAGGCTCTGATGCCCATAGTGCTGATGACTTCCTGCTTTCAGAGCCCAGATGGTACCAGAATAAAGAGCACTGAAGGCTGCATTGACACCTGATGTCCAAACAGGCAAACCACACAGTGCTGGACACTACAGCCTGCAAGTCAGAGGGTATTTATAGACAGAGAGAGGCTTGTTTGGTACATTATGAAGTTCCTTCCATAGCCAGGGAAGCTGCAAGAGGTTAATTGTCAGCAGCAATGAAAGTCCATTTGGTACTTGACTCTGCAATCTGCCTTTATTGCTATTTATAGACCATTCAGGGCTCAAGCTACCAGTTTTATTCTTTCCTCCCTCATGGTTTTTCCCCTGCTTATTCTAAGAAGGTTCTGGTTTTCCTGGCACCCTTTTTATCACCTCGCCATCTTCTACCCTTTCATTCGAGTAAGCTTATTTAAAACCAAAACACCACGTAACTATAAAGGTTCCCACTTAACATAATGGAGTTATTCAAGATGTTTACTCAACAAAAAATAGACAGTGAGCTCAGTGCTGTTGTAGGTCACAGCTAACTACTGAGTTTACTGCACGTAGCCACAGGTAAAACCTCTCTGTGCTCCGGTTCCTGTCACTCAGGGCCCTATCACATGGGTCTGTAACAGGGGCAAGATCTGTGCTGCAATGATACTACAAAAGCCAGATAAGTTCCTGTGTATCAGCTGTTCCCAGCTGAAGCACAGTCTGAAAGGAAATTGTGGGGTGGAGATGGTGCTTTTCCTCTTAATAAGAGATTTCATGTGATTGAGTCTCCATAAAACACAGCCTGAAGTGAATGTGTGACAAGGGGAGATCTCAGTGGTCCTGCTGGTTTCCTCTGTATGAGGCAGGACTCTTACTTTTTCTCCCTCTTACAAAGCCCAGGGGATTAAACCACAAGTGCTAAGAAGTGAAATGGGGACACAGCAGCCTACCGGCGGCTTCACTGTTTCTTGCAATGTGTCATTTTCTTGTCTGATTTGACAGAGAGTTTCCTCTCCAATGCAGAAACATGAAATTTAACAGTCTGGCTCCTACCTCCCTTCCCAGGCTTCCTGATCGGGAGATGGGTGAGCCCCCATCGAGTGGGCAGGACTCAGCTTTCCACCATGAGAAATGCCTTAAAAATCAGGAATCAGCCTCATGCTTGCAACGATGGTGGAAGTGACAGGTCCAAATGTCCTGAAGGTCTCCGCAGGGGTTAGCAAGGGCAGGGGCAGGACTCAGAGATTCCCCTGAGCACTGTCTCATTCTCCCATTAAAATAGACACCAGAAGTTGAACAGACCAACTTCTACATCTGTGCTAATAGAAAGCCGAAGGACCGTGAGCAGAACATGGTTGAAGCTGGATGGCCGGCGTTGAGAAAGGTCAGCTGAGGAAATGGACATCGAGAGTTCCACTGTTTTGGTTTTCTCATCTAAACATCCACAGTATTTCATGGGCTCTTTATCCCTGCGCAGTTTTCCTTTCAGAACAGAGCAGGCAGCATCCGAGGAGCAAGAGCCAGAAAAGGCCGTGTTATTGAGGGGGACAGCAGCAGTGCATCAGGAGAGATGTTTTTAAGTCACAAGTCCTTTGGGACAAGGCTTAGCCACTGGAAGTTAAAGCACACCACCAGCGCTTCCCCACTAACACCCGGGCAGAGGCAAGGGAATTTGCAACCAGATTAATGTGCGTTTGATTGATGCTGTTGCCATGGCTGTTAGCAGGATGATAGACTCAGGCCCCACGTTTTGCCCAGGGCTTAAGAGAGATTGTATAATTTCCCTATAAATATGCATTTTTCACACACAAACACCGCCCTCTGCTGCAAGCTGGGATTGATGCTGCCGAGCACATTCCTGAGCGTTGCCCCTGGCAACAGGGTTGTTGGAGGTGATAAAAATTCTTCTGTCTCTTTGGTTTGGAAAATGCCAGTGCATCAAAATGCAAATGATTCAGCCTCCTGCAAAGGTCATTCGAGGTAAGGGATATGTTTAACTTCTGCATCTCGGGATCGAAACCGGTGAGGATTGAGCATGATTCGATGCTGCGGGCATATGTTGCGTTGTCACCTCACTGGTTTCTAGGAGCAGATTAAGGAGGCTGCTGCCCACTCCTGCGATACTTCTGATCCCTTGTATTTCAGAAGGAGGTCAAACACACTAAAGCAGTGTTTCCTATCCCACTGTAACACAGCACCTCTGCAAGCTGAATCCCACTGTGCACATTCACACTGTTCCATGCAGCTTCTCCTGCTCAGGGCAAGAAAATAACAAGATACAATTGCTCCAGCCTGGAGCTGATCTGATTGCTTGTATTTACATTCACATCGAGACATTCTCCTTCAGCCCAGAGCTGCTCAGTCTTGGCCAGAGCAGTTCACAAGCAGCTGCAAAAACCCAGCTTGCCCACAGCAAAAACACTGTCTTCATCTATGGAGGCTGGGGCTCCCCACAAGCAATACCCAAGCTTGAACCAAAAGGAAGGCTTTTGATTAGGAACAGCCCTCCCAAAACATGGTTAATGGAAGAGCAGCAGTAGATGACAGCTTGCAATTCCCTGGGTAGAGCTGGGGGTCTCCTGGGTAGCGAGGCTTTGCTCAGCGCAAGGCCCTGGAGACTTCCAAAGGCATAAAATTGGTCCTTTAAATTTCCTTGAGAGAAATTATTGATTTCTGCTGCTCTGGTTTGCCTCAAAATGGATTAGAGGGAAGCACCTGAGCCCTGCTGGCATTAGGAATTGCATGGTTTATAACGCTCACAGATGAGAACAATGCAAATCCAGCCCCACAAGAGCAGCACTGAGGTCTCCTAGGAGCAGCTCAACTCTTTGCCAAAAGGTCTTAGAAACTCGTTGAACTGCTGCTGTGTTTCCATGCGGGAGTCCCAGCTGGTGCTGGATAAAGTCAGAGGCATTCTTTGGGATGGGGATTTGGGGGTAACCTCAGTAGCAGCACTCTCGCTGCCAAGCTGTGGCTGCAAAAACCAAAACCCAACCTGGTTCAGCTGTAACAAGCAGCGAAGTAACACTTAATTAAGATAGACCCCCAAAGATAACCATTCCAATGCACTCTTCCTCGCAGAGGTTAAATTCAGATTGTGTTTCACCCTCTGGTGCACTATGAGATTATCTTTTTGACTTAACATTAATCTTGAACAGGAATTCATATAGAAACAATCTCAGAGTATTGAAATGTTTAGTCTGGTGCAGGGAAAAAGCATTCCCCACACAAGTCTATCTGGTTTAATACGTAGCCTTTGCTTTTAGAAGAACCAACCTATTTTGGGGAATACAGAGACGTAGCATATTTTGGCTGGAATCTTATCTTCCACTCCCTATTTAAATTGGCATCAAAATGCTTTTAATTCTGAACAAGCTTTTAAAAACAAAACCCAAACCCTGATACCCGCCCAAGCCGCTGGAGCAGCAGGGCTTGGAAATTCTTGTGGTCTGAAACCCGTTCAAAGATAAACTTATTCAGGGCTGGTTTATGATGTTAGTCTGCCCTATAAATCTGTGACAGCTCTGCAAGGGTTCCAGTAACTCCTTGTGACTGAAGGTGAACAGAACATGAAGCAAACCTCATGGTCTTTATTCCCTCTAGGAGAAAGGAGGGATGACACAGCCATCTAGAATTCAGGATGGAGCTTCCCCACGTAGCAGGATTGCTCATGTGAAGCTCTGATTTGCACCATGGTACCCCTCCATGGAGGTACTATTCTCCCAAGCCACCAAAGCGCCTGTATCCCATGTGCACCTTTCATCACCTCTATATTTTCTTCAGCTAGGAGATGGGTTACATATAATCCAAGCATTAAGAAAGGTTGATATTGCTACATTAAAATGGTGCAATCTTAGGCCACAAGCCATTGCTATGGGACAGTCGTTGGGTGGAGTGGAAATCACTGGAACCAGTATTTCACCTGCAATCTTTTCCCCTGCCTTCTTACTTGCTGGCGTTCATTTGCTGTTGTTAATTACATGCTGAAGTGTATGTGCAGAGCCCCTGGGATGGAGGAAGACATCATTTCCCAAGGAAATGCCACATTTACACTGGCACCACCCAATGGAAATATTTTCCTGTTGTGCAGAATGAAGATATATTTTTCACAAGGGAGCTTTCCTCAGCCTCCCTGGAGCCAACAGGGCTGAGCAAGCCCCACACAACCAGGAGCTCGGGTATTCTGCATCTCATCCTTGCCCTACACATTGTTCACGCATCCCCCTTCTCCATCTCATCTTTGGGGACTGACTCCTAATCCTCCTCCTGCTGCTGAAGATCGATAGCAATCCCCCACAAGTGCTGGTGACTTAAGGATGTAAGGGAGAGAAGGATTGAGCCCTTGTCTGACAATGTGGTCTGCTAATGCCCTCCTTGCTGGGGGTTTTGAGAGGGTTAGTCACTCCTCACTTGCTAAGTGCTCTTTGAGTGTTCAATACAAGGAGGATGTGCCCAACCTCATGACTTCAAGATCTCTCTAAAGCACATTTGCTTTGCCTTCTCTCAGCTGGTGCATCATCTTCAGTAAGAATGTTTTTGGCCACATTTTAGCATCTATGGTATGTGATTGTAGTTTAATATTGTAGGTTGAAGTGTTGCAGGAGAGAAAACATACGCTTAGGGACATGGTTTAGTGGTGAACTTGGCAGTGCTGGGTTAACGGTTGGTCTCAATGGTCTTAAGGGTCTTCTCCATCCTAAATGATTCTGTGATTCCATTCTTTGACTTATAGCAGCCATACTCCTGGATGGTGACCATACTGCACAAATACACAGACACAGGATATTAGAAATGTAGGTTTTGTTTTTTGCTTTTTTGGAAGAAGATACAAAGCCAAACCCATTGTGATATTATTTGATGATGCAAAGCATTGCATTTATTTCACTTGCACATGTCTGAACAGCACAGTGACCAAAACGTCTTTGCTCCTAAAATGGTCCTGTCAAATCCACAGTGCCTGAATTATCTATTTAATGAATACTTCGACCTACAGCAGATCATATATGATGGGAAATGATGTCATCTGCACCATTAATCTCTTTGCTTCTATTCCAGGAGAGTAACAAGGAGGCAGAGACAGAGCTAAAGTAAAACCCCTTTTTGATCTTAGGGGAGCTCTGCTTCCTTCTGTATGAAAGATTTCCTGAAAACCAGGTTTTGTGTCATTTCACACATCCAGCTTTTGAGCCCTCAAAATGATGCCAGGGAAAATTCAGCTGAAGTGGTACCTCGACCTGTAAGGACACACACAGGCTGGGACATCGGTTTGGTCATTGATCCGGCTTATTTAGAGTGAACTAGGAGGGCAGCTCCCAATCCTCCTGCAGAGCCTTTGCAGGTGTAAAGCCAAGCTTTGCTGTCTGAATTAGGGTGCTACAGCCCTGCTGTGCCGGGATGAAAAGGCCCTTAAGCATCTCTGCTAATGGGTTTCAGAATGATGAGTGGCTCCCACTTGCTCTTCAAGCAGGAAGATGTCTATAATTGTGGGACTTATTAATTGTATTTAGAGTGCTAAGGCTGACATCCTGGAACTGTGGTCTCTTTAAATCTCATTCTTACTTGTTGCAAAGCAGCTTTAAGAGCACTTTAAGATGTCTCTATTTACAAGTTAAAACAAAAAATAACCCTATAGCATCTTAAATCTTCTAGCAGATTTTCCATTCCTTTGGGTATTTACCAGAGACCAGGTTACATTTCCCCCTGGATGGAAATGCATATACAGCCAAGAGACTATTCCCTACAGTATCCAGCAGAAGTTAAGTCCTAAGTCCAATTTTGGACAATATAAATCAACTATTTTGTTTCTGTGATTCCATATGGTGAAGAGAATGAGGTGTTTGCTGTTAAGCAAAGAAGCAGCAGGGCTATAACTTGGATATTAATAGGTTACATGATATTTATGTAATGAAATGTGCCACAAGCTCAGTGGGGAAAGCAATGTCCACGAGATGCCCATTTCCCCCAGCAGATCCCTGGATCATTGCCCTCTTAGCACTTTTCTGCCTGAAAGAATAATATCTCACCAACAGAAAATATAGAATAATCATGTGGTAAAGCCTCTAACAAAGGAGGCAAGGGCAGTTTCCCTGTCCAAAATCCAGTTTACTCAAAGAGCTGCACATGTTTCTTCTGCTTGAACTGGGCTGCTTTGTCCATCAGAGATGTCTGTTTGATGCACATCACTCACTGCTGCTCTTGGGGATCCACTGCAGCTCCATGGGAGCTTTATTTAGCTCAAGCTGTTGGATAGACTCTGTGTACCATTCCTTGCTTATGCACCATCCCAAATCAGGAAGAACCGGGATATGAAGACAAAATGACTAAAGAATAAACTCCTCTGAGCTTAAAAACTTAACCAGAATGTGTTAATAAAGCAAGGGGAGGGTGCTGAGGGCGCAACCCCAAATGTAAGGGAGATTATGGCTCAGGCATGGATTAAAGGAGACTCTTTTTGTGCTTCCCATTAGGATCTGCGCTGCAGGATGGAGTCTGCAAAACTGATTTGTGGAAACTGCAACGAAGGCTCTGAAAATGTTGAAAAATGTCTTCACTCCCCAAAGCCTCACTATTATTTTAAAGTGTAAATAAAAATAGCAGTATTGCCTTACACCAGAGAGCCCTTAAACTCCAGTTGGGAAGCATGAAATCCTATTCTGCAACTCTCAAATTATGATTCACAGGTCTCTTTCCAACCTCCAAGCAGTTCTGTGACATAAAATGTGAAACTAAGCATTTGCTTTTCATTTAAAAGGCCTCATTAGGACCAAACCCAAGCTTCTTCAGCCCCATAACAGCTCTAACTTGTCAAACCTAATAGAACCTCTCCACCATGGGGTGCCTTTGGAAGACATAGAGACATCAAAGGGATCCTGCTGTTTTGCAAGACCAACATACTTCTTTCTCCCAGAAATATCATTCCAAGGCCTCACTTTAGCAGGAGTTAAGCCTCTGCTTACACCCATATATCTGCTGCGGAGACACTTAAGCATGTGCTAATATCCCACTGAAGTTGACAGCATTTAAACCAGTTCATAAAATTAAGCACTTCCTCGGTGTGGGATGAGTTAAAGGATCAGTGTCCCCATCCACTGTCCTTAAGGAAGAGTTTCTCTTTGTTTTAATGGGAGCTGCAGCAGGCTCCGACATGCTATGCTTGATTTTGATTTCATGGTCGTGTTGTTCTTTAATAGCACTGTGGAGATCTCTTACGCATCTCTTTACAACTGCTCTTCCTATAGACCTGACCTATTATACTGGGTAAAAACACTGGGTTTATACCAAGCCTCATACAATTTCTTAGTGACAGAGCGTGTGGCATCCTCATGGCTAAAACTGCTCAGAAATTCTGATAGGTAAAGCTCTGCCAATTATAGCTGCACTAAAATGTGCTTATTCTGCCTGAAATTTCACACGGGATTTCTGTTAGAAGGTGGGATTCCATTTGCTTTATAAAATACCTAATTATTAAATTCATGTATTTACACGTGGAAATGATGAACAAGTGAGGATGAAAAAGTGAGCGGTGACTAGCAAATGCTGTAACTAATGATGCCTCTGCATTATGGGTGATGTGTAGAAGGACACGTTCAGTGACGACTGAGAAAACAGCCTTGTCTGGCAAGCAAAGTAGAGAATTTTTGCCTTAGTTTTAACCCTTGCTCAACACCACTAAAATAACTGTGATAAAGGAGAGGGTGCTGAGAGGCACATACAGATTGGATAACAT
This sequence comes from Psilopsiagon aurifrons, assembly GCA_025447955.1. Taxonomy (NCBI): domain Eukaryota; kingdom Metazoa; phylum Chordata; class Aves; order Psittaciformes; family Psittacidae; genus Psilopsiagon; species Psilopsiagon aurifrons. Next base: position 70,734 of record JAOEHY010037137.1, read on the forward strand.
AGCAAGTATTACCCCTGTCTTCAGCAGCGAAGCTTTTGCCCATTTCTCTATTTGGAAATGCTTCTCTCTCTCTTTGCTGGCCAGCCTTCCTGCAGCAGCTCTTGCTTGGAGTTCCTCTTTGTCAATTGTCCCAGTTTTGGCTCCAAGAGCTCTGAGGTTTTCGAGCTGAAGATGGGAAACTTTGCACTTTGGTGGTTTGGGGTGTATGAATGTGGAAACCAGGGGATTTTCGCTCTGACCCCGAGTCCTGCAGCGTTCCAGCACGTCTGCCTGATCCCGGCAGTGTTTATGTCGGAACTGAGCCACCGAATACCAGGACACCTCTTCTTTCTTGCTTTTCTTTCTCTTTTTCTGGCTGGGTCCTGCTGCCCACGAGACCTTGAAGACAGCAATGCCCGAGAGCAAACCCAAGGTAATTATACAGTGAGTCGGCCCTCCCATAACTTGTAAACTTTATGATCTGGCACTTTTAAGACGTATTTATAACCCAGGGAAAATGCCTAACTAGAAAGAAAAACCCAGCAATTCTGCAATGGCAATTATGGGTGTCAGTAAAATAAGAAATTTCCAAGAAATGTCTGTTGTTTTCCTTCTCGTTATGCACTGCAGAGGATTACATTGGTGGAGTTGGGTTTCTTACTCTCCCCTTGTCTGTTCTATTGAAGGAAAAGGTTATTTTTTTACAACAGGATGTAAAATGAGAGGTGATGAAGCCTGGTCTGAGCAATCCACTTGCCATTCAACACCTTGCTTTGACCCATTGTCTTATGGAGTAGCTCAGTGCTAAATTCCAACTTTCCCAGGGCATAATTACCCCGTTTCTTTGATGCCAATAACCTGACATTTGAAATACATGAAAATGAATCGGGCAGAAAATGGGTGAAGTTATTTCCTAGAAGCTGCTCAGGCTGTATTCCCATCTGAGCTAAATGCTAATGGTGGTCCACAACCATCATCTCGCATTAATTACTCTTAATTGCTCCCACTTCACAGATGGGATCTGCAAAGTGAGTAAAGAAAGGAGGGCCAGATCCACAGGGGCAGACCCTGGGCCACTTCTCACAAGGGGGCAAACCAGCTCTCTTTAACCCCCCTGCTCTCACATCCCACTGTGTTTGGCAACTGGACTAACTTCCATGGGTGGGATTTTTATGTAACCTGAGTGGTTCAGACATGGGTTTTTGGCAGGGAAGGTTCTGGCTTTGATATCCACTGATAAGAGGTTTT